>JAJOOH010004607.1:0-83558 GCA_029582605.1 Solanum gracilifrons
GCCTTTGAGCTAAGTTTTTGAGCAATTATCTCAAATCAGCAGAAAGAAGTATGTTTTTAAAACATAAGAGCTAGTATATTTTTGGGAGTAGTATTGAGAACCGATATGGGGAAGAGTTTAGACAACTCACAGCCTCCATAAACCATGTAGCCACCATGGGTAGAAAAGGGTCATACTTTTTAGATGAACCTTTTTCGAAATAGACTAGTGGATCTATTAGGCAGTTCAGGTCCTATACCTTTGGCCAGGTATAGGATGCGCTGGCAGCGTGAGGAAGATCGTTGTATCATCACAATAGCTCTTATGTGATGGTTGTTGGTTAGGGAAACTCCCACAAAAGTTATTGTATTTTTATATACATCAGTTTATTGTATTTTTACATACATTTCAGAGTTATGTTTTATCCTTGCATACACACAGAGTTTTCAGCATATTTTTAAACAGTTTGTTTCTTTATATTGCACTTATTTTAAATTGCTTTATATTGAAATAAGTTCAGTTATATTGAGTTGAGTATACAGAGTTGAGTACCCAGAGTCAAATAACATATCTTTGAGTTGAGTATCTTATCCTTGAGTACTTCTGAGTTGAGTAAGTTTGAGTAGTTTTGAGTATCCTTGAGTATTCCTTGAGTTGAGTAAGTCTGAGAAGAGGTAAATATGTTTCCTTTTTATCAAGTTTCAAGCTTATGTTTATGTTTTAGAATTCCCCTTACATGCTCATACATTCCACGTACTGAGCCATTTGGCTTGCATCTTCTCATGATACAGACACAGGTATTCAGGATCATCAACAGGAGCTTCGTTGATACATCCGAGAGTTCGAGTTAGCCATGGTGAGCCTCCTTTCTTCCAGAGGATTTCATTTACCTTTCAGTTATATCAGTTGTTAGGATGTCGTGGGTCTTGTCCCGACTTCCATCTTTATCAGTTAGAGGCTTCATAGATAGTCAGTATAGTTGAAAAGTCTGTATAATTTATTAAATGTTTTAAAGACTAAAGTTTCCTTTTTATGGCGAGTTGTATATATTTTATTATACAGAGTTTTCTTTGGACTTAAAGTTTGTATTAAAGTTTTATGATCTTTTATTTCAGTTTTTAAGCTTTGTATGGTTGAATCAGTTTTCTGCTTGTAGTCAGCCAGGATGATGGTTCGCTTGGGGAGCAGCAATGGTCTTCGAATGCCGGCCACGTCCAGGGTGTAGGCTCGGGTCGTGACAAACTTGATATCATAGCACAGAGTTTATGTGTCCTAGGGTGTCTTTGAAGCCGTGTCAAGTAGGATCTTGTTTATGGTTGTGAGGGCCCCACTTCTATAAATGAGGGACTACAGACATTTAAGAAAAGTTTCCCTTCTTTCATACTCTTATTCGTACAATAGAGCTAAGTCATAGAGATCTATTCTAACTCATGCGTTCTCAGAATCATTCGATTACCCATCTTACTAGAGGTGGTTGAAAAATAGAGTTAGTTCTTTGTCGACGAGTTGTTCTTAGCAAGAGTTGTGAGGAAGTCATGAGACTCCAGAGGGGCTTAAGAGAAGCCCAATAGTTAGTAAGTGTTCAGTTTCAGAGGAATGCACCATAATTATATGAATCGTGCGTTTGAGCTAAAAGTGAGTTTGACTCTCTTCTTTAAGTCTTGTTTCAGCTGAGATCCTCATGAGAAGGTATGTTTAGAGCTTGGGTAGTATAGGTAGCATGAGTTATGAGATCATGAGCAGTAGTAGTGAAAGAGCTCAGAGTTAGAGGAAAGTATGCAGAGGTTTAGTGATCTAAGAAAGGGAGATAATGTTTTCACAAGCTATGTTACTATAGTCATACACCTAGTAAGTTATGAGGAGTTTTCCCTTATGGATAGACTAAGAAGTGATGATTAGTGAAGATTCCATCATAGGAGGTAGAGTGTGTTGTAGCTAGAAAGGAGTTGGTGATGAAGTGTCATTGTGTAGAAAATGACTAAGTGTAAGTGGTAAATAGAAGAGAAAGAGTATTCATGAGGTTATAGATCTAAGTTAGGCTTATGATTTCGAGGGAGAGCCCATAATATTCAAAGTGTAATAGAACTAATTAGGCATTGATAAATAGTGAATGAGTTAATAGTACTTATGTTGTGAAGTCGAAGGTGATAATAATTGTAAGTATGAAGACTAAGAGGTGAGGATTAAATACTTGTCATAAGGTCCTAGTGGACGAGTGTTTCTAAAAGTTGCGCATAGTAGTGGTGAGTTTGTATAGTAGGTGAGCAAACATATTGATATTCGGGTTTAGTGATAAACATTAAGCTTGAATTTGAGATGAGTTTCATGATCAAAATAATGACAACATGAGGGTGTTGATGTTAGTCTTGAGGTTTGATTTAGAAGACTTGAGGAATTGAAATGTTAGCTCCAATGAATATGAGTGGTACAGGTGAGAGACCCTAACCTTTAGATAAGGGCAGTGAAGTGTGGCTAAGTCACAAGAGTAAAAAGGGCAGTAAGAGGTAGACCATTTAGAGATGATGGAATATGTCCATATCCTTCAAGTGTTAGCTTTAGACCTAAGGGGGAGATGACAAGATGAGAAATTAAGTCAAGTGTTTGAGAGTAAGATAGTGATGAGTTCCAAAGAGTTTGGGGGATATCATTTTTAGAGGTCCTTTTAGTAATGAAGTTGTTAGAGTACTAAGCTTGAATGTGGTGGTAAGGAGTAATAGTTTAGGATGATATTTCCTATAAAGAGGAATATAATCCGAACTTAAAGATTTGAGTTAAGCTTGAATATAGTCAGAACAGACCATTAGACTCAGACCTTATTAAGAGTAACCCCATTTCATACCCAGTTCAGTCGTCATTCGAGGACGAATGATTCCAAGGGGGAGATATTGTAACACCCCAGAAACATTTTAAGATAAGACCCGAACCTTTCTTCGTGGTGAGTAAGATTTTTGTAAGGAATTAAAAATTTCTTAAGTGTTAAGGTCATTAGATGTAGAACCTTCAGTTCCAAAAAGAATTAAATTGGTAATAGCAAAATCTGAAATTTTGCAAGTTAAGCTAAGTATGAGTTTTGGATAAACTTCAAACAACCATAACTCATAGCTCAAGATGATTTTGGTGTACTACCATATACCGTAGGAAATATATTTTAATTATCTTTCTAACGCCGCTGAGTGTTCTAAGTTTTGAGTTCGGATGAGTGAGATATGACCTTTTGAAGTTAGGCTGCCCAGTTAAGGAAAGTCAAAACCGGAAATAGTAAGGGGTATTTGGTATTTTCCTTACCCAAATAGATTTGATTCGTTTTTAGTAATATTTTAGTGGTCTAACCTGATTAGGTTCAGTTTTATAATCCTAGTTTACACCTAGGATTTTAGTTGAGAGAAAAGAGGAGAAAAGAAAAAGGATCGAAGCGTTCGTCGAAATTCTTGAGAGTTGTTGTGGATTGTCGCCATGGGTTTGATCCCTAGGAGGTATGTAAGCTTCCATAGTGTTGGGTTCTTTCACCCACATGCCAATCATGATTTATTCAGCGTAGTTTCATTCTTGAAATTTAAAGATTAGAGTTCATGATGAGTTCTTGATAAGTTTTCTTGAAGTTTCATTAAGTTTTGAAGTAAGATTCTGCTTGAGTGCACTTTAAACTACCATCTCTTAGAATATTAAGAGTTACATGAGCCATAACCTATCCAATTAAAGGTAATTGAATCTACTTTCCAACCTCACCAGTTTCACATCAATCGAGTATCTTAGTAAAACGTTATGACTATTTTAGTAACCTATACAGTGCTGTTACGAATTAGCCGACGGGAAAATATTAAAAATAATCGTTTTTGTCTTTCTACCTACAAGAAAACCATCAACGAATTTCTTGACTAATAAAACACTCAAAACAATCAAATTTTCAATTTCACTAATGAAAATCATACTTATTGGCCATAGAGATTTCAAGAAACTAATTCAAGAATCTCAAGAAAGGTTTTCTTGATTATTTACCTTCAAGCTAGGGTTTCAAGGCTTCTAATAAAGTTTTTCTGAAAGATTCTTCAAGAATCTTGTTCTTCTAGGTATGTAAGGCTATCATAGTGTTGGACTAGTTCGTTCTCACGCCCTACATCTACTTTCAGATCAGTAAAAGAGTAATCTAGGATACTTTCCCTAGATTTGAGTATTCTTGAGATAATTTGATTTTGAGTTCTTGAATTCACGTTTCTTTTAAAAGTTATATTCCTAATTATCGAATAGCTATATTGTTATTGAGATCCTTCATATCATGAATCATAACTCTTGAATTCATAATTCATAATTCAAATTCAAGAGAGAGTTAAGAGTAGAGTTCAAGGAAGCCTTTGAGTTCAATTGTGAATCCTTTGAGATCAACTATCGATTTGAACTAAGTTTTGAGGAAATAAGTCAGAGAATGAGAAGAGTCACATACATGAGTTTCATAATGTTATGTATACCTATGAGTCAAGTCGTTCATGCCCATAAATTCCGCATAAACTCCAGAAGTTGAGTATCTTTTAGAGGAGTAGTATCTTCAAGTTCTAAGTCTTTAGTATTGAGTTCCTAATCCCTTTGAGATTATATTTCTAAGCATGGGACTATTACATGTTACCCATACTTTGAGTTGAATTGTTCATGCACATAATTTCGCTTGAATCCTATAAGTCGAGCAGTCTTGAGAAGAGAAGTATATTTGAGTCCTTGAGTTGAGTCGTTCATGCTCATAATTATGCACGAACCCTCTGAGTTGAGCATTCTTGAAATTAATAGTATCATTGAAGTTCTTGAGTTCCAAGTATTTGAGTTCTATTTATGGTTATTTAAAACCTTGCATTGAGTAGTTCATGTCCATAATTCGGTATGAACCATATTTTAAGAAGTCTTTTACAAACGTTTTAACTTTGTTTTAAGACTTAAGTTTTGAGTTCAGTATAGAGAAAAGAGTAAAGTTTGAAGTCCTTTTCTTCAAAAATATATGGGGACTAAGTATTCCCAAAGAGTTTATAAATGTTTTCATATTTAAATAAGAACGGAAACTGAGATTTCCAAAGGGCCTTTGGACAAGTTTTCAGAAAAGAGTAATAGCTTTCTAAATGAAGCAAGCAAGGAAATAGAGATTTCCAAAATAGCCTTTGAGCTAAGCTTTTGAGCAATTATCTCAAATCAGCAGAAAGAAGTATGTTTCTAAAAGATAAGAGCTAGTATATTTTTGGGAGTAGAATTGAGCACCGATATGGGGGAGAGTTTAGACAACTCACAACCTCCATAAACCATGTAGCCACCATGGGTAGAAAAGGGTCATACTTTTTAGATGAAACTTTTTCGAAATAGACTAGTGGATCCATTAGGCAGTTCAGGTCCTATACCTTTGGCCAAGTATAGGATGCGCTGGCAGTGTGAGGAAGATCGTTGTATCATCACAATAGCTCTTATGTGATGGTTGTTGGTTAGGGAAACTCCCACAAAAGTTATTGTATTTTTATATACATCAGTTTATTGTAATTTTACATACATTTCAGAGTTATGTTTTATCCTTGCATACACACAGAGTTTTCAGCATGTTTTTAAACAGTTTGTTTCTTTATATTGCACTTATTTTAAATTGCTTTATATTGAAATGAGTTCAGTAATATTGAGTTGAGTATACAGAGTTGAGTACCTAGAGTCGAATAACATATCTTTGAATTGAGTATCTTATCCTTGAGTACTTCTGAGTTGAGTAAGTTTGAGTAGTTTTGAGTATCCTTGAATATTCCTTGACTTGAGTAAGTTTGAGAAGCGGTAAGTATATTTTCTTTTTATCAAGTTTCAAGCTTATGTTTATGTTTTAGAATTCCCCTTAAATGCTCGTACATTCAACGTACTGAACCATTTGACCTGCATCTTCTCATGATGTAGACACAGGTAATCAGGATCATCAACATGATCTTCGTTTATACATCCGAGAGTTCTAGTTAGCTATGGTGAGCCTCCTTGCTTCAGAGGATTTCATTTACCTTTCAACTATATCAGTTGTTAGGATGTCGTGGGTCTTGTCCCGACTTCTATCTTTATCAGTTAGAGGCTTCATAGATAGTTAGTATAGTTGAGAAGTCTGTATCATTTATTTTATTAAATGTTTTAAAGACTAAAGTTGCCTTTTTATGGCGAGTTGTATATATTTTATTATACAGAGTTTTCTTTGGACTTAAAGTTTGTATTAAAGTTTTATGAGCTTTTATTTCAGTTTTTAAGCTTTGTATGCTTGAATCAGTTTTCCGCTTGTAGTCATCTAGGGTGAGGGTTCACTTGGGGACCAGCAATGGTCTTCGAGTGCCAGCCACGTCCAGGGTGTAGGCTCGGGTCTATACATTAATAGAAGAAGTAAATTTAGTTCTAATTACTCGTAGCTAAAGACATTAACGAGTAAAAACATAGTAAATTAAAAGGGGTGACACAAAAGTGTCAAATATCAAATGGGGATTTGTCACAAGTGTAATAAAAACAACAAAATTTAGGGGGAGAACAAGTAGGGGAAGAAGTTCTTGGTTTGTGGCCACAATATAAATTGATATAAATCGTTGAGTACATGCTTTCGATAGGAAATTTGCAAGATAATAGTGAGTAGGCTATGTTTTAGATTGAAATAAGTTCCCTTTTGAGCAACTTACCCCGTTTCAAATGGGTTCCTCTCGGACACCCATTTGCCGCATGAAGGCCAGCCTACGCCTTACCCCACTCACTCTCTCGAGCTGAGTGTTAGGATATAGGACTAGGGCTCACAGTCTCGGACTGAACCTCATGTCGACCCACTCCTTAGGCCATTAGTCTAGCGGTCTTGGTTTCTCAACCTCTCTCTTGAGCAAGCCTAAAATACATGAGTGGTTTTGTATTTGTAACTACAAACCCATTAAATTAAACCACAACCACTAGGTGAAATCACCATTAAAATACATCTAACCTATCAGCAAACAAGACCCAACAATAATATCAACACATATTTACTAAATCACACCCCAAGAATGGAGGTTTTAGCTAGACATGAACAAGAGATAGAAATTTATACCTAAATGAGTTTGAATTCAAATGGGTATGAAGATTTAAGTCTTGTTACAAGCCAAGAATGAAGAATCCAAGAGATCCAACTCCAAATCTTGAAGATGAAAACCCTCTTCTCCTTCAAGTCTCCAAAACCCTCTCAAGCTTAGAGCAAAAATATCAAAAAAAGTACTATTCTATTGTGAAAATTATAATAATGGTTCGACTCTCTAAAAACTAATAAGGAGTTTAGTATTTAGAGACTTCAGAAAATAGTGTTGGCGGATTGCTCGGCGAGATTAGTCAGAATCGCTGATTAACTCGGTGATTCGACCTTTGGTTTAGTTCATCACCGTCTTGCACTAGCCTTCAGCATCGTCGTGCTCTATGTCATTAGGTAACATAGTAGTTCTTCGTGGAACTATTTGGTGTAACGTTGACTGCTCCTTTCATCATCTTTTTGATCCTGCTCCTTCAGGGCTTCACGTACTGGAACAAAGGGCGGAGTGCATCCCTTCGGCGAATAGCCAAGCGTGCTTGGTGATGCTAAGGCTTAAGCTTCTTCGTTCTTTTCAGCCTTTTTGTTCCTTTTTGTGCCTAAGTGTCCATGCTTCCACTAAAAATTCAAATACCTAAAACTTAAGTGTTTTCATCAGATATTTAGAATAAATAAGCATTTGAGGATACTATTTCTATTTAAATAAAGCCCTAAATGAGTCCAATTTGTGGACTCATCAAAAGGGAAGGATCAAGTTTTTTAGTGTTTCAAGGCTTGTTTCGAGGTAGGTGATGGTTCTGATTCTATGATTATTTGATGTATGCTTGTTCTTGCTTCATTATGATACTTGTATATGTATGAATGTTGTAGTATTGATCACACTTATTGTAATGAGATAGATATTTGATGAATGCCATGAAATCATGACTTAAATGTATGACCTTGATGATATACTTGTGATTGTGATTGTGTTGTGTGAATGGGATTGGTTGCCACATTTCGGCATAACTAACTTGGATCGGTTGCGACATTCCAACATAAAAATGGGATCGATTGCCCCTTTTTGGCATAAATATGGGATCGGTTGACACGCTCCGGCATGCTAACTATTTGGGTTTGGGTTCCATGAGAGAACCAATGATTTGATATAAAATGTGAAGTTGTTCGTTGTTCGTAAATGTTGATAATATTGTATATGTTGATATATATGCATGTGATTATAATGTTGTTTGACTTGTTTATATTGCACTAGTGGGATAGGCGCGTGATCCTACCAGTATACTGTGGTTGTGTACTGATTCTGCACTTGCTCTTATTTTTGTTGAGTACAGGGCATCTTCAAGCGACTATTGACAGACCTCGCTTAGAAGATCAGTGATCGTCGCTTCGAATTCAAGGGTGAGCCAATTCTTCTGGGCAACCATGGTATTCTCTTTCGTTTATGCCCACCATTTTCCGACTTAGACATTTTTTTAGTTAGTTCATTAGTATGGGGTTGTCTCCCTTCTTGTTTAGACTTGGTTCATTGTTAGAATATTTTGGTACATTGACTTTGAGGTTCTAGGTTATTCTTCCGCATTGTTAGTTATTATTGTTAGACTTTTGTTAGAGTTTATGGGAACTCTATTTTTATTGCCTTAGTTTTTAGATTATTTTCTTGAATTGGGTTGTAGTACTGGTTCTCCCATCGTACTATTAGTGTGGGTGCCAATCATGACAGTCAGGATCGTGACAAAGTTGGTATCAGATCCTAGGTTCGTTGATCTCAATGTACGAAAATGAGTCTAGTGGAGTCTCGCGAAACGGTACGAGGATGCCTTTACTTTTCTTTGAAGGGATATAGGACTTTAGGAAATCTCTCTGTTTTCTCTTGTCTCTTTTCGTGCTATGACATGATTCCAAATGGTATCTAGCGATTCAAATTGGTATCTAACCACCTTCACTCTTCTGTTCGCAGATGGTTAATACTAGATTCAACGGCATTAGGCTGGTTGCTCCCGTCAATGATCCAGTCTAGGATTCTGTAGTGAGATGTCGCAGTCGAGGCAGGGGTATAGGAAGAGCTAGGGGTAGAGGCCGTAGAAGAGTAGAAACTGCTGGAAATGGAGCTCATGTGAATGAGAACCCTCCTGCACATCATGAAGAGATTGAAGAGGAGAATGTTGATGTTAAAGATATTAAGGATGTGGGACAAGAGGAAGAGGTGCAGGCTCGCACTACCGATGTTCCCCCATAGACCCAGTGTTAGCTCGGCAGATCATGTCGTTCTTGAAATGGTTGGCTGGCCCTGGAGTGCTTCCATCTGTTTAAGCAACTCAAGCTCCTACTAATCGTCCTGTTGCTAGCACTGCGCCTGAGACAGGTGGAACGGAAGGTAATGATGCTTTCTTCCGTCCTTTGTTAGGTTCTGTTATGACTGGTAATGAGCATGAAATGTTGACTAAGTTTTTGAAGCTAAAGCCTCCTGTGTTTCTTGGTTCTGAGAATGAGGGTGCTTATGAGTTCATTCTGGATTGCTATGAGAGGCTTCATAAGCTGGGTATTGTTCATCAGCCTGGGGTTGAGTTTGTGTCTTTCCAACTTCAAGGTGAGGCCAAGCAGTGGTAGAGAGCTTATATGGAATGCAGATTTTCTACTTTACCTCCACTTACTTGGACCCAATTTTGTGCTCTATTTCTAGAGAAGTATGTGCCTAGCACGTTGAGAGATCGTAAGAAAGATGAGTTTATGGAGCTGGAGCAAGGTGGTATGACTGTGGCTACTTATGAGGCCAAGTTCCATGCTCTGTCTAGATATGCTATGCAGTTGGTGACTACAGAAGAGGAGAAATCACTTTCATTGAAGAGATCAAGGCCAAACAATTTGAAGATGAGAATTTGGAGGAACTTAAGAAAAAGACTGCGATTGGTAAGGCACAAGAAACCACTCTTGATGCGGATGGTGAGCTGAATTTCAAGGGGAGAATATGTGTTCCTAGAGTAGATGACTTGATAGAGAAATTGTTAGCCGAGTCTCATGGTTCGGATATTCTATTCATCCAGGTGTGCCAGGACTTATAGACATCTGAAGTGAATTTATTGGTGGTCGGGCATAAAGAAAGACATAGCGGAGTTTGTCGCGAAGTGTCAAAATTGTCAACAAGTGAAGTATGAAGATCAAAGGCCTGTAGGTTTGCTTCAAAGAATGCCAATTCCGGAATGCAAGTGGGAAAGAATAGCCATTGATTTTGTGGTTGGTCTTCCCAAGACTTTGGGGAAGTTTGATTCTATTTGGGTAGTGGTTGATGGATTGACTAAGTCAGCCCACTTATTCTGGTAAGAATAGATTATAATGCTGAACAATTGGCTAAGGTTTATGTGAAAGAGATAGTGAGGTTGCATGAGGTGCCCCTATCTATCATCTCATACCATTGTACCCAATTCACATCCAAGTTTTAGAGGAAATTGCATGAAGAATTGGGCACACACCTCACTTTTAGTATAGCCTTCCATCAATAGACAGACGGACAATCAGAGAGGACTATTCAAGTGTTGGAAGACATGTTGAGGGCATTTGTGATTGATTTTGGAGGGCATTGGGATAAGTTTTTACCTTTGTGTGAGTTCTCCTATAATAATAGTTATCACTCCAACATTGATATGGCGCCATTCGAGGCACTCTATAAGAGGGGATGTAGATCACCCATAAGATGGTTTGAGGCTGGAGATGTGAAACCATTGGGGGTTGATTTAGTGAAGGATGCTTAAGATAAGGTTAAGAGTATTCAAGTTAAGCTTCTAGCAGCCCAGAGTAGACAAAAGAAGTATGCGGATTATAAGGTAAGAGACATGGCGTTTCAATCCGGTGGAAATATTCTTCTTAAGCTATCACCCATGAAATGGGTGATGAGATTTGGTAAGAAGGGTAAGCTAAGTCTTAGATACATTGGTCTATTTGAAATTCTGGAATATGTGGGACCGGTGACGTATACAATGGCTTTACCTCCGAATTTATCAAGTGTTCATTCGGTATTTCATGTATCCATGTTGAAGAGGTATCATGGTGATGGAGATTATATCATTAAGTGGGACTCAATTGTTTTAGACAAGGACATCCAATATAAAGAGGAACCTATTGCAATTCTTGATCGTGATGTGCGCAAGTTGAGGAACAAGGAGATTAAGTCTATGAAAGTTCAATGAAAGCATCATCCAGTTGAGGAAGGTACTTGGGAAACCGAGAGGGACATGGGAGACAAGTATCCCCAGTTCTTCGTCGATTCACGTACTACTTCGTTCTTTCCTTAGCCTATTTTCCTAAGTTTTGTTACTCGGGGACGAGTGATGAGTAAATTGGTATCTATTGTAATGAAATATTCCCGTCGTTATACAAAAACCAACGGGGAAAAATTTGGGGCCGAAAAACTTTTTTCGTAGTATTTGGATTTTCCCACTCTTGTCCAAATTTGGAAAAAATTGGAGTCATTGAGGTGTAGGGAAATCTTGTAATAATCGGGTGAATCATTTATGATTTTGATTACATGAGTAGTTAGATAACTCGTTAAGGAATCCGTATGACTTTACGAAATTGAATTCGGGCGAGTAGAACTCCCGGAATCGATCTTAGCGTAAGAGGTATTTACTGAGCGTCGTGGGTTAGAGGTGTGTTGTGAAATGAGAATTTTGAAATTCTTGAAATAACTCTATGTCTCGAGAATGCCGCTTTGGCACTGGGTTTTGCCACTTTAGCGGGGCCGCTGTAGCAGGCCCAACGCGAATTAAAGTTATTAATAAACCCCTAAACAACCTCATTATGCACTTTTAATAAACCCCTAAAGGTAAGGTTTTCACTCCCAGAATCCATTTTTCGATTTGTAGAACATAATAGAATGGGTAAATATTGATGGGGGAAGATTTTATTATAGATTTTATGGTGGAGACAACCCTAATTTGGATAATTGGGATCCTGAGTTTGATCTAAGGTTCATATAATTGTTAGTTATTCGGGTAATTAATGATTGATTATTGATTCCCGTATTATATTGATTGTTTGTAGACCAAGAGAAAACGGAACGAATCCGGAAAGGGAAGGATCAAGTTTCTTAGGGTTTCAAGGCTTGTTTCGAGGTAGGTGACGGTTGTGATTCTATGATTGTGTGATATATGCTTGTTCTTACTTCATTAAGATACTTGTATATGTATGAATATTGCAATGTTGATCACACTTGTTGTAAATGAGATAGATAATTGATGAATGCCATGAAATCATGACTTAAATGTATGATCTTGATGATATACTTATGATTGTGATTGTGTATGTGTGAATGAGACCGGTTGCCATGTTCCGGCATAACTAACTTGGATCGGTTTCCACGTTCCAGCAAAAAAATGGGATCGGTTGCCACGTTCTAGCATAAATATGGGATTGGTTACCACGTTCCAGCATGCTAACTGTTTGGGTTTGGGTTCCATGAGAGAACAAATGATTTGATATAAAATGTGAAGTTGTTCGTTGTTCGTAAATGTTGATAATATTGTATATGTTGATATATATGCATGTGATTATAATGTTATTTGACTTGTTTATGTTGTACTAATGGGATAACTGTATGATCCTACTAATACACTGTGGTTTTGTACTGATTCTGCACTTTCTCTTATTTATGTTGAGTACAGGGAATCTTCAAGCGGCTGTTGACAGACCTCGCTTAGAAGATCAGTGATCGTCGCTTCGAATTCAAGGGTGAGCTAATTCTTCTAGGCTACCATGGGATTCTCTTTCGTCGGACTTAGACATTTGTTTTAGTTAGTTCATTAGTATGGGGTTGTATCCCTTCTTGTTTAGACTTGGTTCATTGTTAGAATGTTTTGGTATATTGACTTTGAGGTTCTAGGTTATTCTTCCGCATTGTTAGTTATTATTGTTAGAATTTTGTTTGAGTTTATGGGAACTCTATTTTATTGCCTTAGTTTTTAGATTATTTGCTTGGTTTAGGTTGTAGTAGTGGTTCTCCCACCGGAATGTTAGTGTGGCTGCCAATCACGACGGTTTGTGTCGTGACAATATATATATAAATTGAATTGTATCACCCATTAAATTGTCTCTGCCAACAAACAATTAGATATTGTCAAAATTTGGCACCTTCTTACATGATCAGTTTCTAGTTCTTAGGGTTAACGTGGATTTGAGGTTTGAGATTTTCTCAATTATCACATCATAATTTAAGTTCGATATATTGAGATAGGCAATTAAATATTAGGTGTATTGTATTAGTTGAATACCATTAAGATTAAAATAATTGGAGGAATTAAGACTTTACTCTAGGCTTGCAATTTGAAAAATGCAAGAGTTGACATATTAATTGCTATAAAGATTTAGGAAATTGATTATAGATTTGAGTGGGTATTTGGGTCTAGCCTAGAAATATAGTAATATGAATGTCTATAGACTTATTAACTTACAGATTACGTATATTTTATAGATTGAAAGCGTTTTGAGGCGTTGAGGAAGGGACAAACATTGAGGAAGTATCTTGCGCGACTTCGATTCTTCGGTGGAGGTAGGTTATGGTTTATTCTATGTGATAGAGAAACTTTTAATAGTGATTGATATTCATTGAGCGATATTGTGAAATTTTCTATGTACCTGATTGTTGTGGTTTGGATAATTCATGTGTTGTTTGTGATTGATCTGAAATCTCAAGACTGCGAAATATCATAATCTTGAATTTGTTCTATTAAAGTGATACCTTGAATAAAGAAGCCTTAATGAAATATTGTTAAGGAAGTGGAAATAGATGATAAAGAATGACAATTGAATTAACTATATGGTTGGATCGGGTGCCACGAGCCGGAATGGTATTGTAGGATTGGGTGTCACGTTCTTACATGGTATTATTGGATGAGGTGTCACATTCTGACACGATATTATTGGATCGAGTGTCACGTTCCCTATTGGATCGGGTGTCACATTCTGACACGGTAACATTAAAGGAAAACAAATTGAATTAACATAATGTACTGAATCTCAAAGAACCCATTTCTCAAATGAGCGTGGTGTGGAGGCATGATGTCACAACCCAAGGTACCCCCTAGGAATAACATGGTGTGTAGGACCCCGAGAAGCCCCATACAAGCCACTTAGAATTCATAACATAAGAAATAGAAGAAAGAGATAAAGAACAACATTTCAAGTTCCAAAATATTTATAAAAGTAAAGCGGGAGTCTAAACACTTGTCTCATTAGCCATCTAGTACATAAGAATGAAATTGGTCCTAGCCCATACATCATGTCCAAAACTGAAAGTAAGAAAGAAAACTGAAAACAATGAAATTCCGTCCTCGATGCATGAGGACTCACCAAAGCTCGAAATTTCTCAAATAAACCTTTAGCCACGAAACTGGGAACCCTGACTGTCGGTGCCTACATTTGGGGATATGTAGGCAAGAGTATGTGTTAGTACAATCATGTACCAAGTATGATAGCCATGCATAAATCATTTGAAAACATGCTTAACGAGGACATTTTCACGATTTTTGCAATGTTGAAGCTAAAATATAAATCTCGAATGTTAGAAAACATAAGTCATAAACCATGATCAATGCAATGAGCATCATCTTGAAACATACATACGATCCTTCTTGAAGAAACCTTGGTTCATCATAATTTTTCTTATTTATGGGAAGTAGCCTTAATCGACATATACCACCATGCAAGCTATAAACATGGAATCCGATGTCTCCCACACTGAAAAAAGTTGTCCTACTTGCCACGGTAAGGACCATAACTTCTAGCTATTGTGGATCCACTGGCTAATGTATATCTAGACAATCCTATGTTGGCACATAGTTTATGAAATATGGGTAATTTCCACTTGTCCTCTCGGTTCTAAGCTTAACTTTCATAGAATGGTTCTCATTCATATTCATTTTAGCTCTTACAGAACATGGTAATGGCCTATTGTCTTTACTTCATGTGACATGGGTAATCGCCTCTTGTCTTTCTATCGTATGACATGGATAATCGCCTCTTGTCTCAATATTAGCATAGCTTCTTACATATTGGTTCATTTTAGGAGAGAATACCTTTCAACCCTAAGAACCCTTACTATGAGCGAAATCCTTTCACAATCATGCTTTCATGTGTATATGAGAAATCCTTTCAACAACACAACAACAACAACATTATTGATACTTCACTCTCAAAGCATTCTTAAAACATTTACATAGGTTTCATAAGAACATGCATAATTCCATAATTCACCTTTCAAGGTTCAAAACCCACTTTCAATCATCAACATCTAGGAAACATTGGTGAGACATTGGTTCATACAAATTCATCATAAATTCATGTAATTCTATCAATTCATGCTTGATTTCATATAATCTTCTTTCATAATCCAAAATCCACATTATTTGATCATTAATTGAAAAAGATGGGAATTACATGGATTCATGGGGAACCATCATAAAAACATGAGATTAACTCAATTCATGCATAAGAGATCATAAATCAATCAATTAAATCAATATTCAAAAGAATCCCCAACTCAATTGGGGATTTCCATCTTTGAAAATAAGAGAATTTAGAAACTCCGTGAATGGAAGAAATCCATGGATAAAACTATCATACCTCAATGCCAAAATATTTCCTTAAATGGTGGAATTGGAGACTTGCCTTGGAAACCTTGGTTGAACCCTTTTTCTTCATCAAGTTTCTAGAGAGAAATATTTTGAAGAGGAAGAACTTGATCTTCTGTGGTAAATTTAAGAGAATGACTTCAATAGGTAAATTTTGGGGTTAACATTACTTATATAGGGATCCTAGGTAAGGACAAAATGGCGTAGTATCATAATAAAATAATTAAAAAAATACCCAACTGACCCTGGCTTACAGCTGTCGTGAACCTCCAGATGGAGTCCCACACAAGTTGTCTAGGGGTCCACGAGTCGTATGGGAAGTCGTGGTCCCTAGACTAGTGGCTTGGGAAGGCTCTAAGCTGCCTTAGCCCACCACAAGACTACTATCTTGACTCGTTTAGCTCCATGAGCCGTTCGAGTCATCGTGAAAGGAGCTTGCCTTTCGAAGCATACTGCATATTCCTTCACGGGCACCACCACGAGTCGTGGTGCCCTTCACGAGGCGTCTAAGGGATTGTGGGAGGGGAGACCATCTTACCCAATCACTGGAAGCCCCCACAGCCCGTGAAAGGGTCCAGACGGGTGCCGTCGCTCCATGGAGAGCTGGTGACCTCCCACTTGACTCTCTTTTCTAGGTTTCTTGATTCTGGGATGTTATATTATCTCCCCTTGGGAACATTCGCTCTTGAATGGCATTCTAGACATCTCATGAAGAAAAGAACTCTAAACTAGCAACTCATCAGGCATGCAATCACATAAATGCACATATTCGCTGGGGAAACTTCAACTCCAAGCTAAAGCATGTTCAAAACATCATCTCATGAAGTCTATATGCAATTCTTACTCAGCTCACATAATCATGATGAAAATCAATCATATAAGCTCATTTTCTCAAAACTTATGCTTTTTCATGAACATGCATAAATAAGGAAATCATGGGAATATCTAAGACATATGACCCCAAAACAAAGAGTAAACCATGAGGAACTCATTACCTCAAGCTAGAGTAGGGGTAGAAGGAAAGAGATGAGGGTATCGGGACATCATATCATCCTCGGCCTCCCAAGTAGCATCCTTAAATAACTGATTACTCCACAACATTTTCACATAAGCAACTTCCTTATTCCTCAACTTCTTGACTTGCCGGTCTAAAATCTCAACCGAAACTGTCTCATAAGAATGATTCTCACTAACCCCCAAACCTTCTAAGGGAGCTATGGATATCGGATCCCCAACACACTTCTTCAACATAGAGACATGGAAAATCGAATGCACCGAGGCTAATTTATTAGGCAATTCAAGTTCATAAGCAAATCTACCAACATACCTCAAAATCTCATATGGGCCTACATAACGGGTACTAAGTTTCCCCTTCTTACCAAACCTCATTACACCCTTCATGGGTGAGATTTTCAAGTAAACCCAATCATGAACATCAAACTCAAGATTTCTTCTTCTCATATCGGCATATGACTTTTGCCGACTTTAAGTCGTTTTCAACCTTTCTCTAATTAGTCAAACTTTCTCCATAGCATCATACACCAACTCGGGACCTATTAGTGCAACTTCACCCTCCTCAAACCAGCCTATAGGAGATCTACACCTCCTACCATACAATGCCTAAAATGGAGTCATACCAATAATTGAGTGATAACTATTGTTATATGCAAACTCAATCAAAGGCAAATGATCATCCCAATTACCCTAGAAATCAATCACACAAGCTCTCAACAAATCTTCCAAAGTTTGGATAGTACGCTCCGCTTGCCCATCGGTTTATGGGTGAAAGGTCTTACTAAGCTTAACATGAGTACCAAGACCCTTTTGAAAAGATCTCCAAAACTGAAAAGTGAATTGGGTACCACGATCGGAGATAATGGATAAAGGCACTCCATGCAACTTTACCATTTCTCTCAAGTATAATCTAGAATAGTGCTTCGTCGAATAAGAGACCTTGACGGGAATAAAATGAGCCGATTTCCTCATTCTGTCTACTATAACCCAAATCGAGTCATGTTGTCGCCAGGTACGAGGCAAACCAACAATAAAATCCATATTCAAATCTTCCCACTTCCAAGTAGGAATGCCAATGTCTTGGGATAAACCTCCCGATTTATGATGCTCAACTTTAACTTGTTGACAATTAGGACACTTAGCCATAATTTCCGCAATATCCTTCTTCATCCCATTCTACCAATAAATCTCTCACAAATCACGGTACATCTTGGTGGCTTCCGGGTGAATGGAATACCAAGAATTGTGGGCTTCTGACAAAATATGTTCCCTTAAGTCATCAACATTGGAAACACACAAACGACCTTGGTATCTAAGTACACCATCTCCCCCTTGGGTGAAAGCCTCTACAGACTTTTTAAGCACCACTTCTTTCAATTCAACGAAAGTCGGATCAAGACCTTGCTTAGCTTTTACAGCCAACCGGGTCAATCTATGGACATATCAAACCAACTCCTTCTTATCTTCTTCGATGTGAGCAATACTATCCATCTACAAGAAAAATGATCTTTAACGAGGGGAAATTTGGTCTCTAAAAGTCCAAATTGGGTCGTTATAAGTCAATAACGATCGCAAATAATCCGGTCATCACCGGTCACTGAAAGCCTTGTCAATAAAAGTTAACAACCGGATTTGACATCTGGTCGTTAAGGATCCTTTAACGACGAAACATATTCTGATCGTTATATATACTTATTAGCGACCAATTTTCTCTTTGCTAATTGCAAATTGCCTACGCTAATGTATGTTTAACTATTTGACAATCTAGTCGTTATAGAACATCAAAGACCATATTTATCTTCACTAATGTCAAATTTAATTAAAATTAATTGGATAAATTTATATTTTTCAAAATGGTTACTAAATAGTAATATTTTTTTTTAATCAAAAGCATTGGGTCTTGCCCATTTATTGAAAAATCAAGCCACAATATACATGCCTTGAGTCCAAAAGTGACTCAAGCTCAAATTTAAAAATGCAATTACTAAAAAGATAATCATAAAAATAAACAAAACAAATATAGAAAGTATAGACAGTATAGTATCTCTGGACGACCTTGAGAAATTATGGGAGAGAGCTGCAAGCTGAGTCGATGTTCTTGAAAGGGAATTAAAAGAGTGAAAAATACTCTAACTTTGGCCAAAATTGTTGTTATGATACCAAACTTTTTGAACGACCTTTGACCCCCTGCACTATTTAATAGTGTATTTTAAAGTTATATATGTGCCCACGTGGACACATTACTATTTATAATGATGCAATATTTATGATGTCCACATGGGCACATATATACCTTTAAAATACACTATTAAATATTGCAGGAGGATAAAAAGTCATTTTCAAAGTTTGGTATTGTTACAGCAATTTCGGTCAAAGTTCGGATATATTTCAGACATTTTTCCCTTCTTGAAACACAATCTTACGGTCGAGTGGAGATTCACCTTGGGCGTTCACAAGTCCCACGAACACCATGAATTTTGTAACACCCCGTATCCGAAAAGAGACTAGATTGCAGATTTATGGTGTTGCAGTTGGCACTCACGAGCACTATCCACGGACCGAAGGAGGACCCACGGTCCGTCCTGCAGGTCCGTGGTTCATGTCAGGAAACTCCCCCAGAACTCAACCAGAAATTCGACTAAGTGTTGACCCACGGCTGGACCTACGGTCCATAGGTCAGGTCATGGACCGTGGTTCTTGTCCGTGGATCGATGCCCATATAGCCCATCTTCAGTACCGATTGACGGTTGATCAGCACGTACCGTCATTCGATGCACGGTCCGTAGGTCTGACCGTAGGTTAGGTTTAGCAGCCAGTTAGATGAAAACTGTGATTGGGTAAACTTCAGATAGTCATAAATCCTAGAAAAAAAGGAATTATGTATCCCATGACCGTTGATATGACAGATAATTGAATCCTCTTTCCAATGCCACCGAGTTTGCTAAAATTCGACCTCCGAGTAAAATGTTATGCTCATTTTAGTGGAGCGCTATAAGGCAGACTCGACCGACGATTCCAATCGACGGATCGTCGATTGAATGACGGCCCGTCAGTCCCGTCCGTCAGTCACTCCGACCACAATTAAGTCAGGGTCTTTTGGTCTTTTCTTATTTCGTTTAACCCCTAAGGTACGTCGTTTAGACCCTAAATTATGAGGTTTTAGTCAGTTTAAGCCTAGAAACATAACTAGAACTTATCTATGTCAAATCATTAATGAAAACTTAGAAAATTAGAAGCAAGAGAGGAGAAAAAGGTCAACAACCCTAGTTCAAGAACGCAACAAGTTTCCTTCAGTTCCAGCCCCGAAATCGAAAGATTTCTTCGTGGAATTCATCACCAGGTATGTGGGATTTTACTAGTGGGTTCCTTTCGCCCATTGGGTCTCTAGAATTCAGTCAGTTTCTTGATTCCCTTATTATGAATAGACCTAGGGTTTCTAGAATTACAGCAGATCATGAGAATCCGCTGAAGCTTATTCAGGATTGATCTTTCTTATCCGAGAGTCTTATCAAACTCTCTGCCACTGTAGGTGCGTCTTTTCTTGGTTTGACGATCATATAACCATATATTAACAGCTTCAGATTTCATATAGTCCTGGACTGTAGTAAACATAGGGGTTGAATAGTAGACAGGTCATGAATTAGTTATTAACATGTTCCAAATCAGATTATCATGTTATTACATCGTTTCTAGCATGAATTTCATAACCCTAGCTATGTATTTCTTTAGTTCTTAAATTACACATGTTAGGTCAGATATCTCAGTTATTCAGTTATACATGCCTCAGTTATTAATGCATCATTATCAGATTAATTGTTGCATTCTCAGTTTGCATTTTCAGTTCGAGCTATCCAGTAACTTACAGAAATTCAGTCATAATGTGTTAATCACTTAATCTATTGGGAGTAGCATAATACTGAGTTGGACTAGGGTTCAACGTACCCATATAGTCCCAGAACTACGAGCCACGTAGATATAAGTCCCCTCTATGGGCAACATCAGTTTAGTGATCACGTCAGCATGCCTCTATACCACTGGCAGGGTATATTGGGTCTTCTTCATGGGGCGTATACATCGGATTCCACATTTAGCTGATGTGATTTTATGTCTGTTATTAGTAGCTCCCACAGTTCAGTCAAACTCTATTGCATGGACCATATTTCAGTACAGTCAATATTCAGTCTCAGCATGTTATAAATTTGGTCATTGCATCAGTTAGCTCAGTATTCAGATTTTTTTAAGTATCTATATCATGTTCAGATTATTTCATTGCTTTATTGCTTTGTTCAGTTATATGTTATTTCAGCTTTACTCTATCCTTCATGCTCAGTACATTTCAAGTACTGATGCATACGTGCGCTATATCTTCTCGTGATGTAGGTCCAGGTTCTCAGCATCCAGATCACGCTTAGATCGATTCCCGATCTTCAGTTTTGCAGCATCAGTGATTAGTCCTCATTCTTCGAGGACTAGTGACATGTTTATCTTTATCGCTTTTAGTCTTTAGTTTCAGATTTTCTAGACTTAGCTGGGGCCTATCCCAGCACTTCTAGGCAGTTTAGAGGCTTATTTTCAGACATAGTTAGATTCAGCTTAGTATTGAGTTAATAACTTATTTGTATTAAACTCATCAGTTTTTATTTATCTCAGTTATAGTATATTGGTATTCCCCATCTTTTCATTTTTATTTATGATTTAGGTTCCGCATCAGTTTATTATCTTTAGTATTCTCATGATCATGCTAGCAAGGTTAGCTTGGGATCACTTGTGGTCCTAGGTCACGTGTCCGCATCTCAGGAGTAGCTCAGGGCGTGTCAAACTTGGTATCAAAGCACTAGGTTTAAGTGTCCTAGGATGTCTGAAAAGCCGCACTAAGTAGAGTCTTTTTCAAGGGTGTGAAGTGCACCACATCTAATGAGAAGGAGGCTACGAGGTGTTTTAGGAAAACATCACTCTCTTTGTTATTCTTATCGTGCGTTGGTATGATCTCATTTCTAATCCGTTATTATCCGGTTAAGATCATGCCTCTTCGTAAAGCTTATGCCAGGAACGCAAACGCAGCTCCTCCAGTTTCGGATCAGGAAGTCTCAAATGTTGAATTCAGTAATGCCATTCAGATGTTGGCTCAGAGTGTCGCTAACCAGAACAATCAGCAGGTTCCAGTTCCTACTAATAGAAATGGTGGATCAGTGGTAGCTAGAGTTTGAGATTTTTTTTAAGGATAAATCCGCCTGAGTTTTAGGGTCACAAGTTGGTGAAGACCCACAAAATTTCATTGATGAGGTTAAGAAAATCTTTGGAGTGATGCAAGTGACTGAAAATGGTAGGGTTGAGTTGGCATCCTACCAGCTTAAGGATGTGGTTCACATATGGTACACTCAGTGGAAAGATTCAGGGGTTACTTTATCTTTTATGACTCCCTATATAGTAGTAATCTTATATGTCAGTCCAGAAACTCTCTCAGAACCCTTCTCAGTCTCTACTCCAGTTGCTGACCCAGTTATAGCCAGATGGGTATACAGAAATTGCCCTGTCACAGTCTCTCAGAAAGTCACCTCAGCAGATCTTGTAGAGTTATAAATGGTAGACTTAGATATCATTCTAGGCATCGATTGGTCACATTCCTGTTATGCTTCAGTCGATTGTAGAACTAGGATTGTTCGTTTTCAGTTTCTAGACGAACCAATCCTAGAATGGAAGGGTAGTAGCTTAGTGCTTATGGGTCGATTCATTTCTTACCTTAAAGCTAGAAAGATGATCTCTAAGGGTTATCTCTATCATCTAGTTCGGGTTAAGGATTTTAGTTCCGAATCCCCAACTCTTGAGTCAGTTCCTGTAGTCAGTGAGTTTCCTGAAGTGTTTCCAGTTGATCTTCCCGGAGTTCCTCCCGAAAGGGAAATCGACTTTGGAATTGATCTCCTTCCAGATACACAGCCTATCTCTATTCCTTCTTACAGAATGGCTCCAGCTGAGCTTAAGGAATTGAAAGAGCAGTTGAAAGACCTTCTAGATAAGGGTTTCATCAGACCTAGTATTTCGCCATGTGGTGTACCAGTGTTGTTCGTAAAGAAGAAAGATGGTTCTTTCAGAATATGCATTGACTATAGACAGTTGAACAAAGTCACAATCAAGAATAAGTATCCCATCCCCAGGATTGATGACTTGTTTGACCAACTTCGGGGTGCTAGTCATTTCTCAAAGATAGACCTCAGATCAGGTTATCATCAGCTTAGAGTCAGATATAATGACATTCCGAAGACAGACTTCAGAACTCGGTATGGTCATTACGAATTTGTAGTTATGTCATTTGGACTAACCAATGCTCATGCAGCTTTCATAGATTTGATGAACAGAGTGTTCAAGCAGTACTTAGACTTGTTCGTTATCGTCTTTATTGATGATATCCTCATTTACTCTAGGAATGAGGAAGAACATGCAAGTCATTTGAGAGTTGTTCTGCAAACTCTCAAAGATCGCCAGTTATTTGCAAAATTTAACAAGTGCGAGTTTTGGTTACAATCAGTTGCCTTCCTTGGGCATATTGTGTCTAGTGAAGGAATTCGAGTAGACTCCCAGAAGATAAAAGCAGTGAAACAATGGCCCAGACCTACCTTTGCTACAGATATCAGAAGTTCTTGGGTTTAGCAGGCTATTATAGACGGTTTGTGGAAGGATTTTCATCCATAGCCTCACCATTGACTAGGTTGACTCAGAAAAAGGTTAAGTTTCAGTGGTCAGATGATTGTGAGAAAAGCTTCGCAGAATTGAAAACTAGGTTGACTACAGCTCCTGTCTTAACTCTACTAGAGGGTTTAGATGGTTATGTGATCTATTGTGATGCATCCAGGGTCGGCCTAGGTTGTGTGTTGATGCAGCGAGGTAAGGTGATAGCTTATGCTTCTAGACAGCTTAAGGTGCATGAGAAGAACTACCCAACTTATGACCTCGTGCTAGCAGCAATGGTGTTTGCACTTAAGATTTGGAGACATTACTTGTATGGTGTTCACAGACCATAAGAGCCTCCAGTATGTGTTCACCCAAAGAGAGTTGAATCTTCGCCAGAGAAAATGGCTAGAGTTCCTCAAAGATTATGATATGAGTGTGCATTACCATCTTGGTAAGGCCAATGTAGTAGCAGACGCTCTTAGTAGACTATCTATGGGTAGTGTAGCACATGTTGAGGAAGAGAGAAAGGAGCTAGAAAAGGATGTTCACAGACTTGCTCGCCTAGGAGTTCCTCTTATGAGCATATCACATAGTGGTGTAACGGTTCTGAATGGGGAAGAATCTTCTTTGGTAGTGGAAGTTAAGGAAAAGCAAGACAGTGATCCAATCTTGCTTGATCTTAAGGGTGCAGTCCACAATCAGAGAGTGGAGGTTTTATCCCAAAGGGGAAATGGTGTACTTTGCTATCAGGGTAGATTGTGTGTTCCTGATGTGGGTGAATTGAGACAACATATTCTCGCAGAAGCCCACAATTCCAGATATTCTATTCATCCAGGCGCCACTAAAATGTACCGCGATCTGCGGGAAGTTTATTGGTGGAATGGCATAAAAAGAGATATAACAGATTTTGTGGCTAAGTGCCCCAATTGCCAGCAAGTCAAGGTAGAACATTAGAAACCAGAAGGTATGACTCAAGAGATTGACATTCCTACTTGGAACTGGGAAGTGATCAACATGGACTTCAACACAGGTTTACCTCGTACTCGCAGACAGCATGACTCCATTTGGGTGATTATTGATAGGGTTACTAAGTTTTCTCCTTTTTTGGCGGTCAAGACTACAGATTCGGCGGAGGATTATGCCAAGCTTTACATTAATGAGATTGTGAGGTTGCATGGGGTTCCTTTGTCTATCATCTCAGATAGAGGTCCTCAGTTTACCTCTCATTTCTGGAAGTCATTTCAGAAGGGTCTTGGTACTCAGGTTAACCTTAGCACATCATTTCATCCACAGACAGATAGTCAGGCAGAGCGTACTATTCAGACCTTAGAGGACATGTTGAGAGCTTGTGTGATCGACTTCAAGGGTAGTTGGGATGATCACCTTCCTCTCATTGAGTTCGCCTACAACAATAGTTACCATTCCAGCATCCAGATGGCCCCTTATGAGGCATTGTATGGGTTTAGATGTAGATCTCCAGTGGTTGGTTTGAAGTAGGTGAAGTAGCCTTGATAGGACCAGATTCAGTCCTTGATGCTATGGAGAAAGTTCAACTCATTAGACTTAGACTTAAGACTGCCCAGAGTCGCCAGAAGTCTTATGCAGATGTGAGGAGAAGGGAACTACAGTTCCAAGTTGATGATTGGGTTTTCTTGAAAGTGTCACCTATGAAGGGGGTAATGAAATTTGGCAAGAAACGGAAGCTCAGTCCCAGATATATAGGCCCTTACCGGATCCTGCAAAGGATTGGTAAAGTGGCTTATGAGTTAGAGTTGGCAGCAGACTTAGCGGCAGTGCATCCAGTTTTTCACATTTCTCTTTTGAAGAAGTGTGTGGGTGATCTAGCATCCATAGTGCCATTAGAGAGTGTGGCCATGAAAAATAGTCTCTCATATGAGGATGTGCCAGTTGAGATTCTCGATCGTCAGGTTAGAAGGTTGAGAAATAAAGTAGTCACTTCAGTCAAGGTTTTGTGGAGGAGTCAGTCCGTAGAGGGAGCTACTTGGGAAGCAGCAGCAACCATGAAGTCCAAGTATCCTCACCTCTTTCCTTCCTATTCCATTCTAGCTTGAGGTAATAGTTCCTCATTAGTTTTTCAGTCATTCATGGATAAATTCAGTCTTAGAATCATGTTCGTTCAGTTTGTACTTGCATTTTCATTGTATTTGCATGTCCTTGGAACTCAGTTCAGTCAGAAATTCAGTTCTCAGTGTTTAGTGGTAGGGATTTCAGCCCTCTCCCTCCATCTCAGCTAGTTTAGTCTTCATTTGAGGATGAATGGTCCCAAGTGGGAGATAATGTAACACCCCGTATCCGAAAAGAGACTAGATTGCAGATTTATGGTGTTGCAGGTGGCACTCACGGGCACCATCCACGGACCATAGGAGGACCCACGGTCCGTCCTACAGGTCCGTGGTTCATGTCAGCAAATTCCCCTAAAACTCAGCCAGAATTTCGACTAAGTGTTGACCCACGGCCGGACTTACGGTCTGTAGGTCAAGTCACGGACCATGGTTCGTGTCCGTGGATTGATGCCCCTAAAGCCCAGCTTTAGTACCGATTGACGGTTGACCAACACGGACCGTCATTCGATGCACGGTCCGTAGGTCTGATCGTAGGTTAGGGTTAGCAGCCAATTAGATGAAAATTGTGATTAGGTCAACTTAAGATGGTCATAACTCTTACCACAAAATGAATTATGTATCTCATCACCTTTGATATGATAGATAATTGAATCCTCTTTCCAACGCCACCGAGTTTCCAAAAATCCGACCTCCGAGTAAAAAGTTATGCTCGTTTTAGTGGAGCCCTGTCGGGCAGACTCGACCGACGATTCCAATTGACGGTCCGTCGATTGAATGACGGCCCGTCAGTCCCGTCCGTCAGTCACTCCGACAGCAATTAAGTCAGGGGTTTTTTGGTGTTTTCCTATTTTGTTTAACCCCTAAGGTACGTCGTTTAGACCCTAAATCATGAGATTTTAGTCAGTTTAAGCCTAGAAACATAACTAGAACTTACCTAAGTCAAATCATTAATCAAAACTTAGAAAATTAGAAGCAAGAGAGGAGAAAAAGGTCAAGAACCCTAGTTCAAGAACGCAACAAGTTTCCTTCAGTTCCAGCCCCGAAATCAAAA
This sequence comes from Solanum gracilifrons, assembly GCA_029582605.1. Taxonomy (NCBI): domain Eukaryota; kingdom Viridiplantae; phylum Streptophyta; class Magnoliopsida; order Solanales; family Solanaceae; genus Solanum; species Solanum gracilifrons. The sequence goes on from JAJOOH010004607.1 coordinate 26,434, forward strand.
GATTTCTCCGTGGAATACGTCACCAGGTATGTGGGATTTCACTAGTGGGTTCCTTTCGCCCATTGGGTCTCTAGAATTCAGTCAGTTTCTTGATTCCCTTATTATGAATAGACCTAGGGTTTCTAGAATTACAACAGATTATCATGAATTAGTTATTAACATGTTCCAAACCAGATTATCATGTTCTTACATCATTTCTCGCATGAATTTCAGAACCATAGCTATGTTTTTCCTTAGTTCTTGAATTACACATGCTAGGTCAGATATTTTAGTTATTCAGTTATACATGCCTCAATTATTAATGCATGATTATCAGATTAATTGTTGCATTCTCAGTTTGCATTTTTAGTTCGAGCTATCCAGTAACTTACAGAAATTCAGTCATAATGTGTTAATCACTTAATCTATTGGGAGTAGCATAATACCGAGTTGGACTAGGGTTCAGCGTACCCATATAGTCCCAGAACTACGAGCCACGTGGGTGTAAGTCCCCTCTGTGGGCAACATCAGTTTAGTGATCATGCCATCATGCCTCTATACCTCTGGCAGGGTATATTGGGTCCTCTCGATGAGGCGTATACATCGGACTCCGCATTTAGCTCATGTGGTTTTATGTCGGTTATTAGTAGCTCCCACAGTTCCGTCAGACTCTATTGGATTGACCATATTTCAGTACAGTCAATATTCAGTCTCAGCATGTTATAAATTTGGTCATTGCATCAGTTAGCTCAGTATTCAGTATTTTCAGTATCTATATCATGTTCAGATTATTTCTTTTTTTTATTGCTTTGTTCAGTTATATGTTATTTCATCTTTACTTTATCCTTCATGCTCAGTACCTTTCAAGTACTGACGCATACGTGCGCTATATCTTCTCGTGATGAAGGTTCAGGTTGTCAGCATCCAGATCACGCTTAGATCGATTCCCGATCTTCAGTTCAGCAGCATCAGTGATGAGTCCTCATTCTTCGAGGACTAGTGACATGTTTATCTTTATCTCTTTTTGTCTTTAGTTTCAGATTTTCTAGACTTAGCTGGGGCATGTCCCAACACTTCTAGTCAGTTTAGAGGCTTATTTTCAGACATAGTTAGATTCAACTTAGTATTGAGTTAATAACTTCTTTGTATTAAACTCATCAGTTTTCATTTATCTCAGTTATAGTATATGCTCATGATCATGCCTGCAGGGTTAGCTTGGGATCACTTGTGTTCCTAGGTCCCGTGTTTGCGTCTCGGGGGTAGCTCGGGGTGTGACAAATTCATACTTAATGAAGACTTCTTCAACTACTAAACCGGGGGCTTCTCAATGATGGCAATCATCAAACTCTCGCAAAATCTCTAATCGATCTTCGTAACTATAGTACGACCATAGGTAATATCCATTTCTTCATCCCTAACAAGTTGAGCACCAGAGGAGCTAATACCACTATTTAAAGACTCCGATTTGGAACCTTCCCATTGTCAAAATTGATTTGCCGACTGAGGTGTCATTTCATTCAGCTGATTGTATTTGCAGATCTGAGTTGTTGTTTTTGTTTTGTTGATTCCCCCTGCTATACATTTCTTTACTCATAGGTAGGTAATTATTTTTTCATCCCTAACAAGTTGAGCTCCAGCAAGGCTAATACCACTGCTTAAAGACTCCAAATTGGAACCTTTCTATTGTCAAAATTGATTCGAAGACTGAGCTATCATTGCATTCAGCTGATTGTATTTGCAAAACTGAGTTGTAGTTGTTGTTCTGTTGATTTCGTCCTACACTTATATTTGGGATGCCCAATATTTCTAGTTGTATCATTGCCCTTCTAGTATTCGGTATCTCTATCAACTGGTTCCAATTTAGCTTGAGTGTCGTTATCTTTTCCTGCAACATGTGTGAATCCTTGACATTCTGGTTGTATCTATGAGTTCACCTCCATGAATGTCAAAATGTATTTTCTTATAGTCTGTATGAATCCATTAGACATTTTGTTTGTAGCATCTATAATCAAATATCTCCTCTTTATTCACTTACATTTTATGGCGCCCTATTTTGATATTTACGAATTCTCAAATTTGGACATTTGTTTTTCTCCAATTGTACAATAGCTTTCGCTGTTTGTGGAATGTCTTGTATTCTCTTAAACTAATTAATACTTATACCTGCACAAGTAAAGTCATGTTAGTGAAAAAATCTGCCAACTTATTCCCCTCTCTGTATGTATGAGCTATTTACACATGCTCATTGTTCGTCATCTTTTGAATAGACCTCACCTTCACATAAATCAACCAAGGTACCTCCCATATACCATTTAGGATCTCCATAGCTGTTAATGAATCATATTCCATGATTATTGGTGTCAATTCATTAGCTAGACAATACTCCAGGCATCTCTCAACAGCCCTGGTTTCAGCCTCAATAGCTATACAATCTTTTAACTTTCTGGGTTTAGCATAAATAAAATCTACATCTGAGTTTCTAATACAGAATGTTGTTAAGCAAGCCCAGGGTTGCCCTTACTAGCTCCATCAGTATTACATTAGAAACAATTACTAGATGGTGCCTTCCATATCACTGTTTTGCTGCAAATTAATGGCCTATACTTCTCTAGATATTTAACCATTTCTCGCCATGTGTTAGGAACACCACTCATCCATGGGAACTTAGTCTTGAAAAACCAAATCAATTGTCTTGTGATTCTCAGAATCATTGCTCTGATGTTCATATTACTTCCATGTCTAATCAGATTTCTCCTCTTCCATATATGCCAAATGATGAAAGCCGGTGTAACTTTAAATAAAGATTTAAGTTTAACCGCACACTCTGCTTTCCACCAAACCTCTATAACTTGTTTGAGCTGTACAAAAGGCCCCTGAATCCCAGCAGCCTCTGCAAAGTACCTCCAAACACTATTAGAGTCAGTGCAATTGATAAACAAATGATCAAAAGACTCCTGCACATTATAATTACAACAACAATGTACAGAGTCTATGATTTTCATTCTAACCAACACTTCTCCAATGGGGATTCTCTTACGCCAAATTCTCCACATCAAGAATGAGACTTTAAATGGCACCTCTTTTCCCCAAATGTTCATGATTTCATTATTAGCTTCTTTTTTGTCTCACTAGCTCCCAAGCACTATTTACTGTAAACTTCCCAGACCCTGTGAGCATCCACCAGGGTTTGTCTTTCCTATCCATGATCTGTATATTCCCAAGAACTCCATCTATCTGTTGAACAACCTCAACATTGAAGCTTTCCGTCAGCAGGCCTTCACTCCACCCATTCTCTATTCTCAATGGTTTTACCTCTTCTTATTGTCATTGATTGTGATTAATAGGAAGAAGAAAGTAATTAATAATTATTTCATGTGCTTTAACACACTTACATAGACACACCAACATCGAAAGATATACTAAATAATCAAATATTATTATAAAATTTCATTGTTAATTACAAAAGAAATCAAAAGTACATATTACCACAAAATGAACCATCCAAATTGTAAGGCATTAACTTTTTATCAGCTTCTTCAAAACTAAAAAAGTAAAATTGTAGCGTATGTACAAGTGATAACATATTTAAAACACCACTAACATAATGTAGACCTATTGTGTTTGTATTTGCTCTGCAATTTCTTCAAAGGACATGTTCTTTGGATTCAAATTTTGAATCTGTTAACAGAATAAGTTTATGTCTGCTAAGTGACAAAATTCATACAAGCTACTTCATGAAGAAAACAAATGAATTATTTATTCACTAACTAAATAATTGGAGAATAATATTATTTTGATTAAAAATGCCGCTAATCAATAGATTCAAGAAAGAATATCACGTGTTTCAGTAGAATAACTTATAGACTTTGACCCAGAGAAAGTTCTGAAATTTAAAGGGAGAGAGAGTAATTACTTGGTGGATAATTTGGATACTATTTTAGTTAACAAGTGAAAAAAATGCAAGTGCAAATTCCCCTAATAAGTATAACAAATCATTAAAGACAAATATTAAAAAAATCGTGGAAGAATTAAATAGTAATTTGTATGCAGTCAAGTTCAATTACAAACTAAATAATGAATAATGTACCACAATCAGTTCATTAGCAAAAAAAAAGTGAAGTTCAATTTCAAATTTAAGCAAGAAGAACACAGTATTTCTTATAATAAATTTATTTAGTCAACTAGCATTTCTCAAGTTACAGCATTAATTTGGTAAATAGTTTCTCTAACAAACTAGTAGGTTAATCTCTTGGTAGGAAAGATCAACCTGTCAACACAAAAGAATTTGAAATACATCAAAGGTAGACAAGGTCTGAATTGTGCATAGGCTATGTCAAAGTTTATTCCATATTGCCAGGAGCTCGGGACTATGCTGAAAAAGATGAGGCTAGTGTATAAGTTTTTCTTCTCTAAAACAATATAAAGACCAATATCTAGGGTGGTGAATGGCTATAAAATAGGATTTTGGTCAAAGTCAGAGGCCACAAAAATTTGGATTAAGCTTAGCATCCTTAAATTTGTTTAAATGATTTACCTAAAATCTACAACTTCATCAACCATTGACTCAGATTTAAACTATCTAGGAGCTCTATAATATCATTATTTCAAAATTTAAGCAAAGCATGCAAGTGACATTTCAAGCTTAACCAAGAATCTATATATGATACTATCATAAGCAAACAAATTACCTTCAATGTTTCTGGAGTTCATGAATTAGGAACACTTGAAGAAAAAGCTACTACTCGAGGAGCAGGTTGAGCTCCCAAAAACGTTTTAGAAGAGAGAACCCTTATCGTAGGAAAGCTGTTAATTTAAAAGAGATGTGAAATTGAATGAGATGATGACTTATAACATCAAAGAATAATAAAACTAATTGTAATAGCCACTAAGAAGGAAGTGAACTGTGTATTATTAATGTAAGCTAGAATCTTGTTTCCAATCCCTTACCTAACAGTTGTTGCTGGAATGTTGAAGGGGATGGCCACACCCTTGTCTACTTCATCAATAAGCAATAACTAGTGAAAAACAAAGGGAAAAGTACTTCAATATAATTTTCAATGCATATATATCTACATTTAAAAAATAGGGAGTACCTTCTACTACACCTGAATTGATAGGGAGTGAAATATCCAGCATAACCTTAAGAAGCAAGTATGATTCTTGAAGATGTATTCATTTTATATAAGCGAAGACTTTCACCCTCCCAAAAAATGAGAACATATTGAGGATATACATATTGAAAATTACTTAAACATGTAAATTAATTAAAAAATGTGATAACCATGAGCCGAACTCTATTTTATAGTATAATATCAGAGGTAAAATCTTTGTCGGTTGGACTCGTTGCAACTGTGATCATTCAGGGAGATAAATTTGTGGCTGAACCAGAGGTTACTTCATTTCTAGTTGAGTCCACCCCAAGTATCCCACGACTAATATCATTAAATGACCCCAAAGAAATAGCATCACTGAAATAATCTCATTGGGGAGCATCAGGATCCAAAGATACAGAAATGGCATACACCCCATCTCTAATTGCATCATCAAATACAGCCAATATATCAATATCATAGAAACCAGAACTCCAACAAGTTGCATACACTGCTATCGTGGCCATTGGGGCACCACCTCTAGTTCCTGCAGATGCCAAACCTATGTAATTTATATTAGCTACGTAACTCCCAACATCAGTTGAAGGTGTATGACTTGCATTACTAGTAGTGTCCTTGGAAAAATTAACCACTGCTTCAGCTACATAACCACTCATTTAATAACTTGCCCCAATTATTTTCCTATATGAGATAAAATTCTTATTGCACTTATCATATATATAACAAAACAATAAACTGCAAGAAATGGTTGGAAATAAAAGAAACATGTTGCATATTAAGACATTGAATGCTTCCTCTGATTGGAATTCTCCTTTCCATTCAGTTGGCACCGGAGGCATGTTGGTGTCACTAAAACTAGGAGATTCAGGTCAAATTCCTGTTTCAGTAAATGTCGTAAGAGCTTAACATTAAGATCTAATTAGTTTGAGAAACAAGGAAGCTGGGGTACCGGCTAAAGATAAACTAATTTTATCACTCATCAATCAATTCTTGGTTCAATCATTTGCGAATGATCGGATATGTTTGCTTAGATTTTCTTTAACTCAAGTTTATTCAGTTTTTCAATTTATTCTTTGCATTTGTTGAACTCCTTGTCAATGTAAAATCATCTCTTTATTCACAAACTTGAAACAACAGATAATATCGATTGATAAAAGCAACAGAGAGTGATAATGAACTCTATTGTAAGTTTGTATCCTAGGAAAAAACCAAGTGTAATAATAATCAGCACACTATTATTTGACAAATGATTATCATCACGAGATAAGGGAACTTCAATAAAAAATTATATCATAACTGCAAGCAACGATTAGGACATCAGCCGTAACAATCAATTTCAATATGATAGCTTAGCAACAACCTCAACATTATTTATATCAGAAGAAACAGACACCACTTAAGTAATAACTACGAGAAGAATGTTTTGGGCTCAACAATTACTATAAAGGACAGAACAACCATGACCTCAAGAAAATTGGTCACTAATTTTCCAATATCTAATGAAAAGCACCGAAATTGTACCCACAACATATATAATGGGTCACTAATTCAACTACTACTAGTCATTATTAAGCAAATTATTTAATAATTTCAGAATTCAATTACTATATATTACTCAAAACTAGAAAACAGTTTTTGCAAAAGTTGATCGATGACATCAAAAATAGATCATTGGAAGTACAAAAGAATACCCAATCCCACAATCACTGAATACAACTAGTGATAGCTGAAACAAGCAATTTAGGGACATTATATTCACAACCAGTTTAAACCATTACACATAAAGTTCTAGTAAACATCAATCAAATTGGTACAATTTTATGGTACATAGTTTTTCACACCATTACTGAACATAGAACACGAAAAGCATATTTAATTGGAAATAAATTCATCGCAAATATATTACAAATAAAATAATTGATTTTTCTACATACATCCTTTAGTTATTTTTGAAGAAACTTATGGTGTGTTAGGTATGAATGAAAACATTTTCCAATTTTCTCATGTTTTGTTGGGTAAAATATTTTGGAAAATATTTTCCAAATCAACTCATTTTCCTCAAATTTAAGGAAAATGACTTCCCCTTCAAAAATTAAATAAAACATTTTTCAAAACTTTCCTCCAATTTCAAATTACAATTTTTTTGTTGAAAAAAATAAATTTAAAGCTTATTTTTAAAAAATATTTTTCAACTTCAATTTTTTTATTTTTTTACCCCACCCTCACCCCCAACCCCCCCTCCCGCCAGCCCCCTACCACCACCCCCAAAAAAATAATTTAAAGTTTGTTTTTAAAAAATATTTCTAATTTCTATTTTTTGTTTTTTCACCCCACCCCATCCCCTACCCGCTACCCCCCATCAGCCCCCCACCCCCCTCCAAAAAAAAAATTTAAGTTTGTTTTTGAAAAATATTTTTAATTTCAAATTTTTATTTTTTATTTTCATCACGATCTCTATTCCAACCTTGATTCTCGCCCGACCTTTGATAGCTCGGATGAGAAACCCCGCTTGGTTTGACAAGAATTGTACCTCTTCGTTGTATATGGCCTCGAATTGTGCGTCATCAAGACTCACACCACTACTTGCACCAACCACATTCATAGCTTTAGAACCACCTCCCATGACATGTTTCGTCAACAAGTCCATTTGGGTCATTATCTTGGCCATATTCTATTCACGTTCTTGGTTCCTTTCCATTTTTTCCTTGGTCAGCCCGGGGTTTAGAGGAGACACTCGATCTTCCCCTGTGTACCATGCACGATTAATTTTAGTCATCTCATCAAGTAGTGTCGACGCTATGTCAAATGGTAATCTCATGATTCCACCCCAAATGAGTTGGTCGGTGACACCCTTGTTGATGGTGTCAAGACTCTGGTAAAAATATTGCAATAACACATTGTCCGGTAACTTGTGGGTAGGACATTGGAGCAACAATTTTTGATATCTCAACCACGTCTTATGAATAGGTTCACAATCAATCCTCTTGAAGTTCTGAATATTATCCCTCAACTTAACCATCTTCGAGGGATGGTAGAATCATTCATAAAACACTTCCGTGAGCTCTTCCATCCCAATAAGTGATAGATTCCCTTGGTAGTTCGGTAAACCACTTCGTTTCTTCTCCTATATAGAAAAGGGAAACAAACGGAGTCAGACTGACTCTTGAGTGATGTTCCTGAAGGAAAATGGTCCACACACATCCATGAAATTGCGGATGTGATCATGAGGGTCCTCATGAGTAAGTCCCTCAAAGAGACCTTTCATCTGCAACGACTCCAACATAGCTAGTGATGGTCACATGAAACACCGCATTACCCATAGTTGGAGGCAATCGAATAGCACCGACACTTCCCAGATGATCCACATTGAAATCATGCAAGTTTTCGATGTTATCATTGTTCCCAAGTTGACTTGCATTGCTCCCGTCACACTCATCTCTTCACCTGTTTAGAGAAATCAACAAAGAAACACAAATAAGAAAATTCTACTACAACAAAACTAGTTCACAAAACATTTCAATAAAAAAATTCTAAAAATCACTCCCCGGAAGCGGGATCCCATATGGAGTGATACGGTAGAGAATTCAATTACGAAGTAAAGAAGTGTTCTAATCTTTTGTAGGAGTAAAAAACTACGCAACATAAAAGAAATCAATAAATTTCAGTGATCAATTTCAAATGGGGGGATTTAATAACCAATTATTAGCAAGGAACAATTAACCCGGGAATTAAACTATTAGAGGGAGGACCTTAGGAATGTGGTCAATCGAATGCTAATTTCACTTAATGGGTAATTACTAATTTCTTTAAGTTGTTGAATATCAATAGGTAGGCTATCTTTTTAATACAATAGCTTTCTCTCGATCAACTATCATGTTTCGAGTGAGTTCTCTCGAACCTCAACAAGCTTAACAATACAAAACAACTCAATTCCTTAATTATACCAACTTTCTCAAGCTGGGTTGTAAAGACGCAATCAAACTCACTTTCTCAAGCTGGATTGTAAAGACACAATCAATACACCTATCAACCATTCATTCCACTCTAAGCATCTTTCTCAAGCAAGCATAAAGGTCTAAGCTAGAACCAAATTTGCAACTTCATTTCATCAATGAAAACATGAATAAACAATTAAATCCATTTCAAAACAACATTAAATGCAACAATTAACAATACCCATAAGCTAATTAATGCATTCGACTACATGATCACACCTCTAAGGTAAGGGGTTTTAGCCAAACATAGCAGAAAGTAAGAAATCGATAACGAAAAGATTATCCATCCAAATTGTCAACAATCTTCAATGCCCAAAGCCAAAATTGAGAATAAAATTCTAAATCCTCAAATCCTCTCCAAAAGTGTTCAACAATGTGTAAATGTAAAAAGCTCTAAAAACTGGGTAATACACTCTATGGGAACTCCCTAACTCTCTTTTCGAAAATCAATTTATAAGTTTCCAAAAACTTGCCAAAAACTCAATATGGAGATTTGCCGAGTTGCACTTCTTCTCGCCTTTTGGCTTGACTCCTACATCCAATTGTTCTGGAAGATTAGGCGAGCTCGGTTGTGATCGCCGATCCATTTGGCGCATCACTGAATCATATTTTGCTCACCAAGCTGGTTTGGTACATGGGCTATTTCCCTGGAATATTTGGCGAGCTGGAGGCTCACTCGGTGAGTCGCTGAGTAGCTTTTGCGAGATCCATCTCTTACAACTTTTTCGCTCCTTTTCCCATTGTAATGTATTCGCCTTGTTCTTACACCTTCATTGCTGCATAAAAATAAATTATCATCAGTAATGAGCACAAAATAAGAATTTAGGACACTAATTCATTGAATAATAAGCCCTAAATGAGTCAAAAATCCTGACTCATCAATGATAAATTGTTTATATGCAGCCATGAAGGCTTAAGAACAAGGCAAGGATGTTACATTGTGAAAAGAAGCGAAAAAGTTTGGAAAACCGAAGAAAACTGTAACATCCCAATCAGATTTCCAGAAATTGCAGGTTAACCCACACCGGCCACACACGACCAGTGGAAGGGACCACGGACCATAGATGTGGTTCATGGTTGGCCTGCCTAGCATGTGGTCTGAGGGTTCAGGACCACGGTCTGACCTACGGGCCGTAGGCCAGACCACGGTATGTGGTTAGGGTTCGTGGATCGAGACCCAAAATCATAGTCTCTGACCACGAATGACGGTCCACCAGGATGGATGGTAGGTCAAACCACGGTCCTTTGATAGGGTCCGTCGGTGGCAGCTGTTAGTTATTTTTCAGAGTAAGTTGGGTCTTTTGCTAAATAATTAGTTCCTATGCTACGTCGTTTTACCCTTCACTAAGACCCATATATAAGTATTTTCAACCACCAAATTAGCCAATTTACTTCATTCTTCCAAATTCACAAAAAAAAGAACTCTCAAATAATTCCCTCTATAGAAAGAAGAAGAAGAAGAAGAAGAAGAAGAAGAAGAAGTAGGATTCATCTAGGGTTTCAAGCTAAGGTCTCAATTTCTCCATTTAAGCCTAGCATTTTAATTCAAGGTATGATAGTTTCCAGCCACGGAGTTCCCAAATTCCTCTATTTCTAATGGTAGAATTCTCCAATTGAGTTTGGGTTTTCTTCAATTACCATGGGTTCTTTTGATTATTGATTTGAATTATCATCTCTTATGCATGAATTCATGAAATGTGATGACTTTATGATGATTTCCCCATGAATCCATGTAATCCCCCATGTTTTCAAGTTATGAATCATATGGTGTGGGAATTTGATCTTAAAGGAGGAGTTTTATGAAATTAGGCATGTATTGCTAGTTTTACATGTATTTATGATGAAATCCATATCTAACCCATGTTTTATAAGAATTTATGATTTGAAGTGGTTTTTGAACCTCAAGAGGTAAATTATGGACTTATGCATTTTCTTCTGAAATCTATGCAAATGTTTTAAGGGTGCTTTGAGAGTAAAGTAGCAATGATGATGTTGTTGTTGTTTTGTTGAAAGGAAATTTCATAAAAATAACTAGCATGATGTGAAAGGTTTTCTCATAGAGAAAGGATTCTTAGGTTGAAAGACTTTCTCACCTAATTGAATCAAAGAGTAAGAGCTATCTTAATGAACTAGCTTGGATTGGTTGTCCAAGGACACCTTTTCATGAATGATGAGGTCAAGTAAGGAATTACTATTCTATGGGATTTATGCTTAGCACCAAGTGGATAATGATGATGGGATGGAAGCTCTCCCATAGTAGAGGCCAGGTTTCTAGAAGCAATCTCATGTGATGGAAGCTCCCTCGTTAGTAGAGGTTGGATTTTTTGTAGTAGTCTCCTTATCCCATAAACTATGTGCCCCATAGGTTGATTAGCTAGTGGATCCACTTAAGCTAGAAGTTATGGTCCTTACCTTGGTAAGTAGGACAACCCTTTTCGGTGTGGGAGAAACCGAGGGATCATGTTATAGCTTACATGGTCTCAATATCGGTTAAGGCTAATTCCCCACAAGGAATAATGAACTAAATTTACTTCAAGAAGTCTCTCACATGAGTTCAAATGTTTTAAAGATGAAGTTAGCTTGCATTGGCCATGATTTTATGACGTATGTTTTCTAACTCTTTTATATCATGTTTAGCTTGGTCGATTGCATGTCATGAAATGAAATGTCCCTTTTAGCATGTTTTAAATGTTTTATGCATGGCTATTATACTTGGTACATTATTTTGTACTTACTCATACTCTTGCCTACATTTTTCCCAAATGTAGGATCCGACAGACAGGTTTACGAGTCTCATGGCTAGTAGTTGAGTTCGTGATTTCTCGAGCTTTGGTGAGTCCTCATGCTTCGAGGACGGAGTTATTATTTTCATTTTCTTTCTAGTATTTCATTTTTGAACATAATGTATGGGCTAGGCTCAATTTTATTCTATTATATTAGATGGCTATGATGCGACAAGAGTTAAGACTTCCGCTTTTCATTATAAAATGTTTTGTACTTGTACTATTGTTTTACTCTTATTGTTCTATTTCTTATGTTATGAGAGCTAAGTGGCTTGTATGGAGTCGTTCGGGGTTCTATGCGCCATGTTACATCTAGGGGGTACCCTTGGGTTGTGACAAACTTGGTAATCAATGCACAAGGTTTAGAATGGTCCTAGGTTGTCTCATAGGCCACGTCTAGTAGAGTCTTGTTCATGAGTGTGAAGTGCACCACATTAATGAATGAGAGGCTACGAGATGAGTAGGAAACTCCACTTCTTTCATTACTCTTAAGTCGTGCGATAAAGTTTAACTCTACAAAGTCTCTCTCCTAATCCTTATCATATGTACTTCAGGATATGGCTACCCGAAGAGCTTATGCTAGAATAAATGTGAGGGAGAATGAGGAGCAAGAAGATCCTCCCCAAGCTCCTCAAGTTTTGGTCGATACTTTGACCGAGCAAGTGTCGAATGCAGAGTTTAGGGCTACTTTTTCAAGTGTTGGCACAAGAGGTGATGGCCCAAGCACATAGTGAGGTTGTGGTTCCCATGAAGCCAAATGTGGGTACGGCGGTTTCAAGAGTGAGGGACTTCACAAGGATGAATCCTCAAGAGTTTTATGGTTTTAAGATTTAGAAAGATCCTCAAAAGTTTATTGATGAGGTCTATAATGTTTTGATGGTCATGGGAGTTATATCGGTAGAACAAGCAAAGTTGGCTGCTTATCAACTAAAAGGAGTGGCTCAAATATGGTATAATTAATGTAAAGAAATGTGAGCAGAAGATGCGGGTCCTCTTGACTAGGAGAAGTTCAAAGTCACTTTTCTTGATAGGTTCTTCCCTCTAGAGATGAGGGAAGCCAAGGTACTTGAGTTCATTAACCTCTGGCAAGGGAGTATGAGTGTGAGGGAGTATTCTCTAAAGTTCAATCAATTATCGAAATATTCTCCAACAATGGTTGCGAATTCAAGGGCTAGAATGAGTAAGTCTGTTTCGTGCGTGTCTGAAATAGTAGTCAAATAGTGCTGAACCGCCATGCTAATTCATGACATGGACATTTCTCTTCTCATGGTGCATGCATAGCAAATTGAGGAAGAAAAAATTAAGGAAAAGTCTAAAGAGGTAAAGAGGTCTAAGATCGGTGATGGAAATTTCTCTCATGCAAGGTCCGATGGACAAGGTCGTCCTAGTTTCCGACAAAAGTTTTCCGGCCGAGATTCCTCTAATGCTCCTCCAAAGTTCAACCAAGATAGGGTGTCTAACCCTAATCCTCAAGGAGGTAATGGTAGCGGATCTTCATTGTTTAGGTCTACTTGTAGTAAGTGTAGAAGGAAGCATGATCATAAGTGCCTAGCCGGCAGAAATGGTTGTGGTAAACATGGTCACAAAATGAGGGATTTCCCGATGCTTATGGTCAAAGTGATAGAGGGAAAGCAAGCTCCTCCTAGTGGTTCGGGTTCCAATGCTCCTAAGAAAACCTATTTCTATGCTCTTCAGACTCGTGGTGAACAAGAGAGTTCTCCCGATGTGGTTATCGGTATTGAAAGTTTTCCAACTTGATGTATATTCTTTACTTGATTCCGGTGGTACTTTGTCTTTTGTGACGCCATATGTGGCTATGAGATTTGATGTGCTCCCTGATGTGTTGTTAGGACCTTTTTTTGTCTCTACTCATGTTGGTGATTCTATTGTGGCTAAACGGGTCTATAGAAAGTGTCCCATTTCCTTGTCCCGTAGAGTTACTCTTGTTTACTTGGTAGAGCTTGATATGCTAGATTTTGATATTATCTTGGGCATGGATTGGCTTTACTCATGTTATGTTTCTATTGATTGTAGAACTCGTGTAGTCAAGTTTCAGTTTCCAAATGAGCCTGTCCTAGAGTGGAATGTGGGAAATTATATGCCTAAGGATCAGTTTATCTCTTGTCTTAAAGCTAGAAAGATGATTTCTAAGGGTTGCATTTACCATCTAGTTAGGGCGAGGGATGTAGATTCTGAAACCCCTTATCTTGAGTCGATCCTCGTTGTAAATGAGTTTCTGGATGTGTTCCCAGATGACTTACCCGGTATTCCTCCTGAGCGGGAAATATACTTCGGTATTGACCTTCTTCTAGATACACAACCTATCTCTATTTCTCCTTACTGTATGGTTTCGGCAGAACTTAAGGAGTTGAAAGAACAATTGAACGACTTGTTGGATAAGGGGTTCATCCTATCGAGTATCTCTCCATGGGTTGCTCCAGTTTTGTTCGTTAGAAAGAAGGATGGTTCTCTCCGTATGTGTATTGAATATAGTCAGTTGAACAAGGTGACCATTAAGAATAAGTATCCTCTTCCAAGGATAGATGATTTATTTGACAAACTTCAAGGGGCAAGTTATTTCTCTAAGATTGATCTTCGGTCAGGTTATCACCAATTGAGGGTGAGGGAAGATGACATTCTGAAGATGGTTTTTCGAACTCGGTATGGTCATTATGATTTTTTGGTAATGTCGTTCTGTTGACTAATGCTCTAGCGGCGTTTATAGATTTGATGAATATGGTGTTTAGACACTACCTCGACATGTTTTTGATTGTCTTCATTGATGATATTTTGATCTATTCGAGAAGTTAGAATAAGCATATTGATCATTTGAGGATCGTGTTGCAAATTCTTAAGGACCAACAACTTTTTGCAAATTTTAACAAATGTGAATTTTGGTTGAGGTCCGTAACTTTCCTTGGTCATATTGTTTCAAGCAAGGGTATTGAGGTAGATCCTAAGAAGACAGATGCGGTCAACAGTTGGCCTAGACCTCTAGCTCGTTTCTTGGGTTTAGTCGGTTACTATAGAAGGTTTGTTGAGGGATTTTCCTCAATTGCCTCTCCTTTGATGGCTTTTACTTAAAAGAAGGCTAAGTTCATATGGTCCGAAGGGTGTGAAAAGGGTTTTCAAGAGTTGAAATATAGACTTACTTCTGCTCTGGTGTTGACCTTACCAGATGTGACAGATGGTTTTGTAGTTTGTTGTGATGCCTCAAGAATTGGTGTAGGGTGTGTGCTTATGCAAAATGGGAAAATGATTGCCTATACCTCAAGGCAACTTAAAGTTCATGAAAAGAATTATCCTACCCATGACCATGAACTAGCGGCAGTCGTTTTTGCCTTAAAGATTTGGAGGCACTATTTGTATGGTGTGCATGTAGATGTGTTTACCGACCATAAGAGTTTTCAATGTGTTTAATCAAAAAGATTTAAATCGTCGCCAAAGAAGGTGGCTTGAGCTATTGGAAGATTATGACATGAGTGTTCTTTATCACCCCGGTAAAGCTAATGTGGTAGTAGATTCTCTTAGTCAATTATATATGGGTAGTATTGCTCATATTGAAGAAGAAAAGAAAGAGTTGGTTCGAGATGTTCATAGATTAGCTCGATTAGGTGTTCAGTTGGTGGACTCCACCAAAGGTGGTGTTATGGTTCACAATGGTTCCAAATCATCTTTTGTGGCGGATGTGAAAGCCAAGCAAGGTCTTGATCCAATTTTGGTAGAATTGAAAGAAGCGGTGCTTAATGAATTCGTTAAGGCTTTCTCCCAAGAGGGAGATGGTGTACTTAGATACCAAGGTCATTTATGTTTTCCAAATGTTGATGACTTGAGGGAACATATCTTGGCAGAAACCCATAGTTGGCGGTATTCCATTCACCCGGGAGCAACCAAGACGTACCATGATTTTTGGGAGGTCTATTGGTGGAATCAGATGAAGAAGGATATTGCGGGATTTGTGGCTAAGCGTCTAAATGTCCAACAAGTGAAGGTTGAGCATCAAAAACTGGGAGGTTTGTCCCAAGATATTAGCATTCCTACTTGGAAATGGGAAGATTTGAATATGGACTTTATTGTTGGTTTGCCTCGTACCCAGCAACAACATGACTCTATTTGGGTTATAGTAGATCAAATGACGAAATCGACTCATTTCCTTCCCGTCAAGGTTTATTATTCGGCGAAGGACTATGCCAAGTTATACTTGAGGGAAATGGTACGGTTGCATGGAGTGCCTTTGTCCATTATTTCCGATCGTGGTAGCCAATTCACCTCTCAGTTTTGGAAGTCATTCCAAAAGGGTCTTAGTACTCGTGTTAAGCTTAGCACGACCTTTCACCCACTAACCGATGGGAAAGAGGAGCGTACTATCCTAACTTTGGAATATATGTTAAGAGCTTGTGTGATTGATTTTAAGGGTAATTAGGATGACCATTTGCCATTGATTGAGTTTTCGTATAATATTTGCTATCACTCGAGTATTAATATGACTCCATTTGAGGATTATATGGAAGGAGGTGTAGGTATCCTATCAGTTGGTTTGAGGTGGGTGAAGTTACCCTAATAGGTCTCAAATTGGTACATGAGGCCATAGAGAAAGTTCGACTTATTGGAGAAGGGTTTAAAATGGCTCAAAGTCGGTAAAAGTCATATGCCGATGTGAGAAGAAGTGATCTTGAGTTTGATGTTCATAATTGGGTTTACTTGAAAATCTCACCCATGAAGGGTGTAATGAGGTTTGGTAAGAAAAGCTTAGTCCCCGATATGTTGGCCCATATCAGATTTTGAGACATGTTGGTAAGGTTGCTTATGAGCTAAATTTTCTAAATGAGTTAGCATCCGGTTTTCCATGTCTCTATGTTGAAGAAATGTGTTGGCGAGCCGACATCCATAGTTTCCTTAGAAGGGTTGGGAGTTGATGAAAGTCTTTCTTATGAGGAAATTTCGGTTGAGATTTTAGACTGGCAAGTCAAGAAGTTAAGAAACAAGGAAGTTGCTTCCGTGAAAGTTTTGTGGAGGAATCAATTAGTTGAGGGTGTCACTTGGGAGGCCGAGGCCGATATGATGTCCCGATATCCTCATCATTTTCCTTCTACTCCTACTCTAGCTTGAGGTAATGAGTTCCTCTTGGTTTGAACTTTGTTTTGGAGTCATGTGTTTTTTGTCTGTTTCCATGATTTCCTTATGATTATGCATGTTCATGAAAACTTATGTTTTTGAAAGAAAATAAGTTTACATGCTTGATTTTTCCTCATTTTGTTATGCATTGAGTATGAGTTGTCTTTAGACTTCATGAGATGAATTGATGAACATGCTTTAGCTATGCTTTTTGAGAGTGAATTGCATATAGGCTCCGTGAGATTGTGTTGAGCATGCTTTTAGCTTGGAAAAGGTAGTCCTCCTTGAACATGAGAAATTTTGAAATTTCATGCATATTGGGTTGCTAGATGTAGTTCCGACTTCCTTATGATACATTGAGTATGTTTAGTGTGGAGTTGATGTTTCCTCCTTGTATATGTGCATTACATGCATGATGGGTTGTTAAACTTAGTTTCACCCCTATATGATGTTTTGAGAACGTCCTAGCTTAGAGTCAGTAGTTCCTCCTCAGTTGTATGCATTGCATTGTAGGTTGGGTTGTTAGTTCCTCTTCTACTCTTTTAGAACCAGCTTAAATCTCATTTGAGGATGAATGGTCCCAAAGGGGAGATATTGTAACACCCCGTATCCGAAAAATGGAATAGAATAAGATTTCCAGAAGTTGCAAGTGCAACCCACGCGGCCACCCACGGCCCGTCGAAGGGACCACGGTCTGAACTACATGGTTGGCCTGCCTAGCTACTGGTCTGAGGGTTCAGGACCACGGTCTGAACTACGGACCGTAGGCCAGACCGCGGTCCATGATTCGAGACCCAAAATCATAGTCTCTGACCACGAACGATGGTCCACCAGGACGGACCGTAGGTCAGACCACGGTCCGTCGACTTGCAGCTCTCAGTTATTTTTCAAGGGCAGTTGGGTCTTTTCCTGATTAATTAGTTCCTATACTATGTCGTTTTACCCTTCACTAAGACCCCAATATAAGTATTTTCAACCCCCAAATTATCCCATTTACTTCATTCTTCCAAATTCACAAAAGAAGAACTCTTAAATAATTCCCTCTCTAGAAACTTGAAAAATAAGAAGAATAAGGATTCATCTTGGGTTTCAAACTAAGGTCTTAATTTCTCCATTTTAGGCTAGCATTTGGATTAAAGGTATATTAGTTTTCATCCCTGGAGTTCCGAAATTCCTCTATTTCTAATAGTAGAATTCCCCAATTGAGTTAGGATTTTCTTCAATTACCATGAGTTCTTTTGATTATTGATTTGAATGATTGAATTATGATCTCTTATGCATGGATAGATGAAATATGATGATTTCCCCATGAACCTATGTAATCCCCCATGTTTTCAAGTTATGAATCATATGATGTGGGATTTTGATCTTAAAGGAGGAGTTTTTTTAAATTAGGCATGTATTGCTAGCTTTACATGTATTTATGATGAAATTCATATCTAACCCATGTTTTCTAAGCATTTATGATTGAAAGTGGGTTTTGAACCTCAAGAGTTAAATTATGGACTTATGCATTTTCTTCTGAAATTTATGCAAATGTTTTAATGGTGCTTTGAGAGTAAAGTACCAATGATGATGTTGTTGTTGTATTGTTGAAAGGACATTCTCATAAACATAACTAGCATGATGTGAAATGTTTTCTCACATAGAAAGGATTCTTAGTTTGAAAGGTTCTCACCTAATTAAATCAAAGAGTAAGAGCTATCTTAATGAACTATCTTGGATTGGTTGTCCAAGGACACCTTTTCATGAATAATGAGGTCAAGTAAGAAATGACTATTCCATGGAATTTATGCTTAACACCGAATGTATATTGATGATGGGATGAAGCTCTCCCATAGTAGAGGTTGAGTTTCTAGAAGCAGTCTCATGAGATGGAAGCTCCCCCGTTAGTAGAGGTCAGGTTTCTAGTAGTAGTCTCTTTATCCCATAAACTATGTGCCCCTATAGGTTGATTAAGTAGTGGATCCACTTAAGCTAGAAGTTACGCTCCTTACCTTGGTAAGTAGGACAATCCTTTTCGGTGTGGGAGACACCGAGGGATCATGTTATAGTCAACACAAATTGAATCAGGTTGTGGCTTTAATAAGTCAATTCCAACCCTAACTTTCCCTATGCTAGGTTGGGTTTTACTTCTAGTGGTTTTTTTCGAATCCCAAAATGTTCCAATGTTATTAACCAATTGCTTGATATAATTCCACATATATAGGTGAAACGGTAAATCAGGAATCATTGCCCATACCGGGGCGATTGGAAGAACCTCCTCCAGTTTAAAGTTTAGCGACCACTTTTGGAGCCATATCTATTGGCCTCCGATGGTGAGAACTCTTTTGTACGAAACAGAGTTAAAATCTTCATCATTAGTGAAGTCGATGAAGACGTTGAAATTGTCGAACACACCAATTTTAGTATATCCTTTGACTGTAATTGTCTTCTTGAAACTTGATTAAATTCAATCAATTAGGGGTTTTGGCTTGAGAAATCTACCCACAATCGTAAGTCTACATTTGGCAGCCATGATGCCATAGTAGTCGGATATATTGAAGATGACCACCGACGTACTGTTATGATTGGTTTGTCGAGCAAACATTGCTTCCCTTTCATGGCACACAAGAGGTAATGTTGATCTTTGTTTTGTAGTGACTGAGTTAGCATAAGAATTTTTTCCGACAGTTTACTCTTTGGGTGTGACCGCCGATGGAGAACCAACATTTTACCCATCCAGACACATCAGAAGGGTGGCGTCCGATGGGTCCATTGGGTAGAGCATGGGTTACAAATCCTAAATTAGGGAACAGTTAGAGGGAGAACTATCAGTTAGAAGGATGTTCGTTAAGTTGGGAAGAGACAAGTATTTGACAACTCAAGTACATAGAAAGTTAGAAACTACTCATGTCCATTAATTAAAAGTGACTAAATATGCAAAAGGAGAATTAAAGAGATTGTACATAGATTAGGAACTCATCAAATGATGATGAAATGATGGAGATTGAAGAAGAAGCAAACCAAAAGACCATAGTATAGTATTTTCTCATTTTCCTGAAATCAATCAACAATCACTCCAATAGTTGAGTCTTCCCCTTCCGAATCACTTCCAAACCCACACAATCTATGCACAAGCAAGTATTCTCAATAAACTTCTGGAAACAACAATACCCACATCAGTTTCTCTTGAAAAGTAGGTCAATCAACACAAACCCAATTCCGAAAATAAGGTTTGAATCCAAAATTTAATACTTGAAAACATTATTTAGGGAAAATCATTTCTAAAGAGGACTTGAAATCAGTTCACAGACTTCATCTTAGTAAACTCTTGTGTTCTTAAAGATTATCCCAAAATTTCTCATTTCAAAAGCTTGATTTGAACACATACAATCATAAATAATAATGGGTAATTGAAGATTTAGATTTAGTAATCGTTACCCAAAAGATTTTACTTGAAAACCTAGCCCAAAGCTCCCAAAACTCAAAAATGGTGAATGTGGTTGAAACCCTGATTTTAGAAAACATTATGCTCAGGTCACAGATGATAATCGTGATCGCGACCTTGGGTCACATAATTACGATGAGTAAGGTATTCAACTCATTAAAGTTGACCATCTCAATCGCGATGAGGCCCACACAATCGCGATCCACCCCAAGATGATATTATGCGATCGCGATGACAAAAATGGTCATGCACCAGAACTAGAAACCAACCAAACTCAAAATCATCGAAAGTACCTAGATGATTCATTTGGAATCCCATACACACAAACCAGATGAGAAAATCAATTAAATTCAATGTTCCAAACTTAATGGAACCGCCAACCGATGAATCTGAGATATCTTTGACCCAACATTCGTGAAAACCACAAGAAACTGACTCACGCATAAAAAGGCTAAAACAAACTCGGGGTCTCTCAAAAATCAATGAAGACCTCACTTAGGCCTAAAATCATCCCACAAATCCAAGGGAACTCTCGAAATCCTAATTCAAGCATCCGAAACCCAAATATTGACAAAAGTAAACCCAAAGGCTAAACTTCAACAATTCCACAACTTAGGACCTAAAATCCTCAAAAAGACTTAAAATCAGAAACCGTCAACTCTCACGGATCAGATTTCATATTTTGGGTCTGATGGAATGACGAAATCTCATTCCGACACTCAAAAATCCAAAAGACACCGAAAATCACTTTTTAACAACTTACCTTTTGAAACTTAACTCTTATCGAATTCTCAATTTTTAACTCAAAGTTTAAAATCAACTTTTCAGACTCAATTAAAAATTACTCGGGGTCGACATCAGGAGGGGAAAACGATAATTTCTATGAAAAAACCAAAAATGACCGACCGGGTCATTATATTATCCACCACTAAAAACCATGTTCGTCCACAATCATAAGGCAAAAGAAAGTACCTGGAGCTTCGAAATATGAGGATATGTATCTCGCATATTTTACTCTATCTCTTAATTGGCCTCACCAACTGAACGATGCTTCCACTGCACCTTCACTAAAGCAATCTCTTTGGTCCTAAGATTTCGAACCTGCCTATCTAAGATGGCTATAGGTTGCTCCTCAAAAGATAAATATCGACCCAACTCAACTTAATCAAGGGAAAGTACATGTGACTCATCTGACACGTATTTGCAAAGCATGGAAACATGAAACACGGGATGCACAACTGACAAGCGAGGTGGCAAGATAGTCCACCTCTCCCACACGACTCAAAAATTCAAAGGGTCCAATGAATCTAGGTCTAAGCTTTCCCTTCTTTCTGAATCTCATCACACCCTTCATGGGTGAGGCTCAGTGCCAAACGTGATCACTCTCCATGAATACTAGGGATCGAATTCTTTGACCACATAAATCTTCTGTCGACTCTAGGCTATCAACATTCTACCCTGGATCATACAAACATGCTCCACAACTTCTCTAAGCAAGTCTATATCTAATGAATACATCTCAACTGAATAAAACAATCTGATCAGAGATCTACACCGCCTCTACAATGCCTCTAAAGAGACCATCTAAATATTATAATCATAATTATTGTTGTAGGCAATCTTTTGTAAGGGTAAATGTTGATCCCATTTAGCACCAAATTAGTCACACAAGCTCAAAGCATGACCTCCAACACCTAAATTGTCCGCTCGGACTGACCATCTGTCTGAGGGTGGAAGGTTGTACTCATATTTAGCCGACTGCCCAAACCATGCTGCAATGCCTTCCAAAAATGGGACATGAACAAAAAACCTCAATTAGAGACAATAGAAACTGAGACTCCCTACAACCTCACATTATGATTGATATAAATCTCGGCTAACTTCTATGTCGTATACCTCACCCCAAATTGGGATGAAATGGGCGGACTTGGTTAACCTATCAACAACCATCCAAATGGAGTCATCACCACCCATGGTGTTTGGTAGTCCCACAACAAAGTCTATAGTGATCCGCTCCCACTTCCAGGTAGGAATCAGCATCCTCTGAGAAATACCTTCAGACCGTTGGTGCTCACACTTGACCTGTTGAAAAGTTAAACACCTTGAAACAGAATTTGCAACAGCCCTCTTCATACCACAACACAAATATTGCTAGCTCAAGCTATGATACATCTTCGTTACACACAGATGGATGGAATATAGGGAACAATGAGCCTCCTCTTAATAAGTATAATCAACTAGTCCACATTGGGCTCACAAATCATGTCTCCAATCCTCAAGACACCATCAAAATCAAGGACAACTTCCTTGGCTTCCCCTCTCTTTACCTTGTCTCGAATAAGACACAACTTCTCGTAATCAAACTGACCCTCACGAATCTGCTCAACTAAGGAAGAACGAGCCTCAATAAAATCAATCAAACCACTCATCTACTCAGAAACCCATAACCAGATGAGACTATTGGCTAACCTCTTAACATATCTAGCTAATGGTCACTCCTCCACACTAATAGCGGCAAGAATGCGCATGCTATAAGTCTTTCTACTCAAAGCATCGGCCACCACATTAGCCTTCCCCGGATGATACAAGATGGTGATGTCATAGTTCTTCAGTAGCTCAAGCCATCTACGCTGCCTAAAGCTTAGATCTCTCTGACTAAAAATATATTGAAGACTTCGATGGTCCGTGTAGACCTAACAATGAACCCCATAAAATAATGTATTTGTAGCTTAAGCACAAACACTACGGTCGCCAATTCTCAATCATGGGTAGGATAGTTTCTCTCATGGGCCTTCGACGGCCTAGAAGCATAGGCAATCATCTTACCCTTCTGCATCAGAACACCACCTAACTCGACTCCAGAAGCATCGCATTAAACAGAGAAATCCACACCCTTCTCGGTAAAGTCAAAATAGCAGCCGATGTTAAAAAGGTCTTGAGCTTCTGAAAGCTCTCTCTCACACTCATCATGTAACATCCTAAAAATTTCTAAGTTAAGAATTAAGCCATTATTCACTTGTGAATAAGATTATACCGAGTTTTTCTAAACCTTTTAGGTTTTAAGGTTACTAGATGTAAGACCTCAGATTTCAAAAATAACTAAAGAGAAATTCGTTCAAGTCACCCATCAGTTTTTAGTTTTGGGTCAACTTCAATCGACCATATCTTTTAGAACATAAAGAGTTAGGAGGCGCATGATTTACCAAATTGAAGGTATTTGAGTCCTCTTTCCAACGCCACCAAGTTTGATTAGTTTTAAGATCAGAGTAAAAAGATATGCCTGTTTGAGTGAATCCTCTCTATTTAATCATGCCATACGTTTGTAGAAGGGTATTTTAGTCTTTTTCTTTTTCCTACTAAGACTATCCACGTTTTTCTCACCCAATTAAGGGTCTAATCAAATGCTAAACCATGTTTGGTCGTTCCTAAACAATTAGAAAAATAAGAGAAGAGTTCAAGAGGAGAAAGAGCTAGGTTTGGAGCATTTGTCAAGATTCTGTCGATTTTCACCAAGAACATGATTCTTTCCAGGTATATAAGGCTTCCCACACTGATGAACTTGTTCGTCCTCATGCAATACATCTAATGTATCCGCAAAATTGTTGTATCTAAAGGGTTATTGCATAGTTCTTGAGTTTGGTTGAATTCTTTAACAATGGAGGTTGTGACTTCTTTTGTATTGTCGTTGGTAAGTTATATTTCAAGGAGGTTTTTACGAGAAATTCTATGAATATTTGTTTGTTTTGAGAATCTAGAAGAGGTTAGGAGGAATCATTCAATTCTAAACGAGTTAGAACCCTAAGTTGAGAAGAAGCAATTGTCGGTTTTCTTGGTAGGGGTTGGGGAGTTGTGCCATCCATAGCGCCAAGGTTGTACTTAACTAGTTCAACCCCTGGCACGACGCGCCAGCAGTGCACGAAGGCCTAACTTTTGAAGTTCAGTCCCTGGGGCAACACGCCACTGGTGCGCCAGGGTCGCCTGATCCTTTTTCTTTCAGTGCTTCTTTCCGAATGTGTTCCTTAAATCATGACTACATTCTCCTCTTTGTATTATCTTCTAAAGGCTCCGTTAATCCTTCATAGATCCTACATATCTTAATCACATGTGTTAATTCACATTCCAAACTAAAGTGAGTTTAAGAGAAAAGTACAAGAGCTTTTATTGAGTTGATTTTGAGTTCTTGAGTTCCTGATCCTTTTTGAAACTGTATTCCTAATTTTTGAATTGCTATATGTTATGCATTGAGGATTTTGAGTTGATTTGTTCATGTCTATATTTCAGCATAAACCCTATGAATTGAGTATTGGTGATATGAGTAGTACCGTTGAATTTTCAGTTCTTGAGTTCTAAGTATTGAGTTTCCTATATTGACATTGAGATCCTTGAGTTGATTCGTTCATGTCTATATTTCAGCATGAACTCTATGGTCACGACCCGAGAGTACCCCCTAGAGGTAACATGACCTACTTGACCGCGAAGGGGTCTTATACAAGCCTCTAGCATTATCATTACATAAGATATATAAAATAATGCGGAAATTTAAAACTTTTACAATAGAAGTTCAACTTCACTTTTCATAGAAGAAAATCATAGGAAATCTAGACTTTGTATCATACACCATCTAAAACATAAGAATACAAAGTTTGAGAGTTAGCCCTTGCAATAAAAGTCTCAGCATGAGAAGTACAATAGAAACTAGAAATAGGAAATCCCATCCTCGAACTTGAGGACTCACCACAACTTGGAGATAAGCAATCCAAGTCTTCTTCAAAGGAGAGTGAAAGTCACCTAGCCGGAACCTACACTCATTAAGATGTAGAAGAAAGAAGGGGTTAGTACATAATATGTACTAAGTATGGAAACATGCATAAAATCCTTAAATATCATAAAAAGGAAATTTTTATTTGAAAAGTATGCATTTGTCAAGTTTAGAAACCAACATGCATTTACAATGTACAACACAAGCCATAATCATACTTACACTCATTACATGATAATATCAACACCTTAGCAACCTCTAAGGAACACTTGTGCAATGTATGGTTGGCATCCCATAATGCCAACCCTACTAAGTACCCCCTTGAAGCTACCTTGGTCATGCATATCACCTTTAGACCTCATTATAATCATTAGTCACCAATACGGAAATAGTCATGAACATTACTTTGAATACAAGGGTAGCCATTCATAATCTACTAACCATTCAAGACACATGTATGCATTTGTATCTCATCACAATATAAAGGAACTATCCTACAAGATCCTACTAAGTCTACTTGTGCAATGTGGAAGTGAAGTCCCAATACCCCCACTCCTACTAAGTAAACTTACCAAGAAATCATAGTATAGTTCAAGTCTCATTCTTTATCTTTCATTTATAGAAGAATAGCCATAACCGACATAGACCATGTGAGCTACATGGAATCTAGTGCCGTGTAACCCCACACCAAAAGAAGATGTCCTACTTGCCTAAGGTAGGACTAAATGTATTAGCATCTAGGTGGATCCACTAGATAATTCCTATGTTGGCACATAGTTATGGGATAGGGAGATTGCTTTTAGAAACCCACCCTATTGCATTGGCGGAGGGGCTTCCATCTCATGAGTTCACTTAGGATGACCCTCACTATTGCATTGGCGGGAGGGGCTTTACCTCATTGTCTATATCCAGTCAGTGCTAAGAATTATTTCCCAAGTTATACATGATTAAGTCTTGAATTGCATTTACATGGGTGAAGAAATGCTCTATCATTCATTCAATACTATTCATCAAAGTAGCTCATAGATTCATTAAAGGTGAGAATGTACTTTCAACCTTAGAATCACCATTAGTGTGTGAGTAGGACTTTCACATTACATTTATAGCGTTTTCATGAGAAATAGACTTTCAATCAACACAATGCATCATCATCATCCTAGACTATTCATGCATCATCAAGTATAAGGGGAACGGAAGAACAATCTTTCAACAATACCATACTTTAAACATTAGTTATAGGAGAATTACTTTCTAAGTGAATCAATAGGTTATATGCAACTTCCATCAACATGCACAAACCCTAGCAATTTAACCCTTTCAAGGTCATGAATCATGTCTCACAATTACACCTAAAGATACTACAATAGGCATGAACAAAACAATATTCAATAACTTAATTCACATAGAAACAATTCATTGTAATCATCTTGCATCAATACACCCATCACAATACTTGAAATTGGGGTCATGGGGTTGTTCATGGGTTCAAGGGGAATTTTACAATGAAAATCACCATTAAACATCAAATCATCCATAATATAATGCAATTAACATAATAAAATCATTTTTAGGAAGAACCCATGGTTGGAATAGAAACCCTAATTTTTGAACAAGTTACCAATTTCGAAATCAAGAGTTGAAGGGCTTCATGGAGAAAAGTGTTCCATGAATCAAAGTCCCCATACCTTAATTGATATTTTCCCATGAAATTTGAGTGAAAATCTTGGAGCTTGAATCCTAATCTTGAGCTTCTTCTTTGTTCTTCAACGGAGTTTAGAGAGAAAATATTTTGAGAGGGAAGTGGGTTTGATTTTGAGTTTGTGAGTTATGAGAGTTAAAAGTCTTGTTTAATACTTAAAAATACTTTAATATACTTAAAAAAACTAAAACTAACCGTCCCCCACCCTAACTTAATTAATTAGTAAGTTACCAAACTACCCCCACTTAGCCGACTTAAGGCAGCCTTCCCAGGCCCCATTCACGAGTCCCCAACCATGGGGAGTGCTCTGAAACATGGACAGTACTGGTCACTCATGGTTTAGGTCTGAGGCTGGTCTTTTGGCCTTGGTCCTGGACCCATCCACGAGCCCCCACCTACAGGGTTGGTATGGTTCACGGACCATACTGTCCAGGCATCAAATGGGGTTGTGACTAGGAAGTTTTGGGGCTCGATTGAGGAGACTAAGTCCTGACTCACGACTCCCATCCATGGGGCGTGAGTCATTCCACGCTTCGTGGTCCTTGGTTTCGTGGATGATGCTGCTTTTGGTTGTTTTTAGAGCAGCCCCTTGGCTCTCATCAATGACCCTTGAGGAGTTATTATGGGAGCCATGCCTTGACGTTTAGGCATTAGGACCTTAGTACCAAGTTAGGGAATCTATTTTCTGACTCTCACCTTACGTTTTAACTTCATTAGGCTACTAGACTACACGTTAAGCTCTAGCTTAGGTCTTTAGATATACGGGGTGTTACATTATCTCCCCCTTGAGAACATTCGTCCCCTAATGATGATCAAAACACCAAACTAAGTTAGAAACTCTAAACCAACAGCCCATAATGCATGAAACATTAAAAATGTGCAAAACTAACAAATGCACCATTCACAACTTGCACTTTTCAAAAAGGAGGAACCCTCAACTCCTTTCACAAACATGGCCAAAGTAATGAAAGAAAGTAGGAACTACTTCTACTAACTCAATATGCATGCAACCCATCAATTCACATAAGAATGGAAGGAACTAACTTCTCCAACTCAAATAAACTCAACACAACAATATAGAGCGAACATGTCTTCTCATCAACACATCATAAGATGATGCAGGCCAACTGGCATCAGTACATTGAATGTACAAGTATGCGAGTTGGAATGATAAAATAGCATAGGCTTGAAAGGAAATCTGAAAGAAACAGTTACGTTGGCTCTTCTCAACTCATGAATACTTAACTGAACTCATTTCAATATAAAGAAGTTTAAAACAAGTGCAATATAAAGAAAAGTTGTTTAAAAACATGATGTCAACTCCGTGTATATACAAGGATACAACATAACTCTGAAATGTATGTAAAAATACAATAAACTAATGTATATAAAAATACAAAAACTTATGTGGGAGTTTCTCTAACCGACAACCATCACTATGAGCCTAAGTGATGGTACAATGTTTTACCTCACGTTGCCAAGGATCGTCTTATACCTTGCCATCGGTATAAAACCTGAACTACTAAGTGGATCCCCTAGTCTATGCTGAAAAGCACTAAGGAATCATCTAAAAAGTATGACCCTTTTTCTGCCCATGATGGCTACATGGTTTATGGGGGCTTGAGTTAATATGAACTCACATCCCCATATCGGTGCTCAATACTACTCCCAAAGTATACTTAGCTCATATTGTTTTTTAAAACAACTTCTTCTCTGGTTTGAGATAATTACTCAAACTTAGCTTAAAACCTCTCTTGGAATCAATGTTCCCTTTTTCTATTCAAAACTCTTTTGGAAATTTCAGTTTCCTCTCATCTTAAATGTGAAAACATTTACTCTTGGGAATACATAGTTCCATATATCATTTTAAAGAAAACGACTTTGCTCTTACTCTTTACTCAACTTCAAATCTTAAGTCTTAAAACAAAGTGAAAAGCATTTTCAAAAGACCTCTTGAAAAGACTCTAAGAAATTCCTAGACTTGACTCTTGACTTTCCTTGAATTTGAATTTATGGATTCAAGGTTATGATTCATGTTTATGGATGATTTCTAGGTGTTTAGAAGTCATTAAGAGTAGTTAGGATCAATGGAAAGTGATAAGACACTTTAGAATAACTTAATTAGGCTAAACGACGAAAATTAGTGAAAAACGCCGATCCGGACGCACTGCAGGCGCGCCGCCCCAGCCTCCTGGCGCTATGGGGGCTCGACGTGCCTGACCCTCCCCAGGTGCGTCTGACGAGTTTTTCAACTCATTTTCTGATCCTAAATCGTTTTAGATCGATTCTTTTTCTCAATACTTTCTTAGATTCAGCTACCCAATGCATGTACACTAGAATCTAACTCGAAACAACTCTTAACAATTGCTAAAATGTCTCAAGAAAACCCATCAATCACATGTAAGTTCAAGAACGAAAACAATTCAAGAACACAACTCAAGAACATCAAATTCTAACTCTTTTAGAATGAAAATCGCTGAATTAAATATGCTTGGCACATGGGTGAACTAACCCAATGCTATTTGATCTCGCATACTTTGTAGGTACCACCCTCGATGAATTGCACAAGCCAAACTTCGACGATCCTGAACATTCTTGCTTCTTCTTCTCCTTTCTCCTTAGCCCTAGCGTGAAATGCCAAATTCTAAAATAGAATAAAATCTGATTTGACCCATATTAAACTCCTGAAAACGGATTAAAATAATAGGGCAATGAAAAGACTAAAATACCCCTTTAAATTCCGGATTGGACATTTCCTTAATCCAACAGCCCAACTTCCAAAGGGCTTAACTCACTCATCCGAACTCGGAATTGTGCAAAATTGGCGGCGTTGGAAAGATCATTCCAAAATATTTCTAACCATATCTAGAACTACACCTAACTCATCTTGAGCTAGGATTTATGGTCATTTGAAGTTGACCAAAAACTCACTTTAACTTAAAATTTTCGAGATTTCCTTGTACTTTTCAAAAATGACTATTTCCAGATTTTTAACTTCTTTTTGGTTCTTTCTAGTTGCTAGATGTTAAATTCTTTTCTGAATCTTTCTTGGAATTGTGGGTTCTCCCAAATATTCACAAGAACTATACATTGTTATCACCATCCCCGACTATTATCGAGGACGGTTTTCCTGCAAAAATATGAGAAATGTGTGAAAGCAGGGCCAACATGCAAAATAACAAAAAATAAATGAGTGTGACCTCATAGTCAAAGACTCCCCTGATTTATCTTTTGGACTTGATATAAATGTCTTGTGAAATACAAAAACTAAAATTTCGCGAGCCTTCCTATCTCTTGCAATTTCGGATGAACAATGAATTCAAAATTTTGACATAAATCAACCTCTCGCTTAAAAAGAAGAAAAACTCAAAAGTAAAAGTGTTAGTTCGTGTTCGCAATGGATAATGCAAAATATCACACAAAGAATTAAGTAAACACATAAGCACTACTTTGATTGAAGACAAACCCAATTATATCACATAACATACAAACAGTCATTGCGCGTCCTATACAAATATGTGACCCTTTGTGCCAAGGGTAGGCCTAGCGATTTAAAGGATGTCTTACGCCATTTGACAAGGTTCCATTGTCCGCAAAAACACTTTACACAGATTTTATGAATAAATCAAATAGGATTACAAAATAAGAAAGAAAAAAATGGATACAAATAATCAGTCTCGTGCAGGGGTACAATCCTAAATTAACCCTTCTATAAGGTCCTTACCTCTTGAACCACTTGTCATCTCCGAATGCCAACACCTTTTGGATGAAATGGTAACTTGTGAAAATCCTTGTCCGACTAGAGTAAACCATTAAAACAAACCCCAACCCCGAGTGACAATGATTTGCCAAATGACATACATCCTTCAAATTTAAACACATAAATATGATAGTCCATTTAGGCCATGGGCCGTCTTGAACTCAAGGTGGTCTCTCTAATGGGTCTAATACGCCTTGGGTGTTGGGTCATCTTAGGTCAATGCGCTAAATCCAGGAAATTGGTTTCACTTTACGCTAGTTGATTAAGAATGGCTTTGAGAGAGCGCTAAGCGAACAACTTAGGCTAGAACTCATAACAACCATTGGACGCATGACGAATTAATAAATTTCCGTTCATTTCGGAAAAGAAGGTTAAGTATTAAAAAAGAATGGCTGCGATTATGCAAAACCGTTCTTTAATATACTATATTGATGTCATTTGGCGAAACCTGTGATGAATGCAATGTCAATATACATAATTAAACAAATAATGAATTAACAACAAGTACAATATACAAATAATCAACAAAATATATAAGATACAAGATATAACACAATAAAACAAAAGTCTCCTCAATTTAAAAAAATGAACTCATAATGGTTAGAATATATACATCCCCAGTGGAGTCGTCATTATGTTTACATCTCTACTTTATTCAAATAAAGTGAAACATCGTGGTGACTCAAAAATAATCAATTCATTCAATTTTAAAAGAATTCTAAGAAAAAAGAGTTTTAAAGGAATCGCCACCTAATTTTAGGAAAAACTAGGAAACCAATAAAAAATGTCTACGAAACCATTATATTCTAGATAAGGGGTTCAAGATATTTTGAAGGGAAGGTGTAAGGCATCCTTCGAAATCCACAACTGTGGATCCCGACTGAATTCATTTTTTCAAATTGAGGAGGAGATCAAAACAATATATAAGTATAATAAAGATGCAATATACACAAGTAACAAAATAAAACAACAATATAAGCCACGACCTAAAATTTGCCTATATACAAAATAATGAGTAAAGAATATAATTCGAACTTCATTTGAATAGCTTCAATGGGAAGCAACTCCAAGTACTTGTAAAGACACTTAGTAAAAGTGTTAGTAATAAAAACTATGAATAAAAATAAATGAATTAAATAATAACTTAAAAATAAAAACCCATCTTATTAACATGGGAGGCCTTGGAAATCGACGATAATTTCTTTGTCGGTCAATTTTAACAAACAAAATACATAAACTTAAACTAAATTTCCGTCTTTTACAATGTGGAGGCCTCAAAAACCAACGGAGGAATTTTTTGATTGATCAGTTTTAACGTACAAAGTGTAACGCTTTAATTACGATAATAACAACACTATTACAAGAAATGTATGAAAACAATAACAACCAATAATTAATAAAATCACAGATCGAGACAATGCACATAATATTTTAGAATTAAAGTGATAGCCACATAATAAGATGAACACATGCAATAGAATGTCAAAATAGTTTGAATTAAAATGCCATATTCAAAATTAAGTAGATAATAACAAGGAACAAAACTAAAAAATATAGAAAATCATAAAAAGAAACACAAAAGGTCATTTAAAGATCATTAAAATAATAAAAGTGTATGTGACACTAATCTTAACAATACAAAAGTAAATGAAGCATTTATGATAAAGCAACTGAACAATGAAAAACAACAAAAATATAAATTTCATTTCAATGGAGAGAAACTTATCAGAAAATCAATTTACTAAACAATATCTAACAAAATTTAAGAAAAAATAAATAGAAGCTAAACTCTACCGGAGTATTTTTATCTGTTGGTCACTTCACGATTCCGGCTAAATCTAAAATTCAAGAGTGAGTTCTTGATGTTGTTGTTCGCTGGTTGCTTTCGAGCTCCAGTGTTTTGAGTTGTTGGTGGCGCCAGCGCAGTTCAGAGCTTCGAGCTCATTGTTCGACTGAATAAAGACTGCCTCACCGGAAATAGAGCTCGCTTGGTTTCGCGGAGCTCTTATGGTAGTGAACAGTGGGTTGGTTAAAATCTTGAGTTTGCTAGCTGAGTTTGGTTTTAGTTGGAGCTCGGGAATGCCGGTGACCTGTAAAAATAGAAAAGAACTCGTGAAAGGGAAAAGGAAGGGGATTGGGGGGTTTGGTAGCTATTTGGCAGTGGTTTGGGTCGGGGTTTTGATGGGGTTTGGGTTCAATTGGCTGTGGAGCTTGAAGCATGCTGGAGATGTGCGAAAATGGAGGAATAAATGGTGAAAGGGGAGAGGGGAAGGGGAGCAGCGAGCTCCGGTGGTCGGAGTTGTGGTCTGGCAGCGAAAAGAGATGGGAAAGGGTGGTCTGGGTTTTGTTGCTGTTAAAGAGTCGTTTTGTGGTTACTGGTTTGCTGCTGGTTGTTGTGAGTCGAAGAAGAAGGAAAAATGGGGTCCTTGGTGGTGGACTCGCCAGAATTCGGTGGAGCTCCGGTGAGCTTGTCACCGAAAAATTATGAACACTAAAAGAAATTTCTAAAGACTACCAAAAATCTGAAAATTACTCCTAAATTTTATCCACCATCATTAACTTAATGACCAAGAAATAACTTAAATAGAAAATTGAAAATCACCTATAGTACAATACCATTATCTTAAAATTGTGGGTCTAAACCACCAGTTCATAAAATATATGTATATAAAATCTTATCCATATTTGAATCAATTTTTAGATTGTGCAAAATATCAAAATGAATATGTTAGCAAATGTAACAAATAAAATAAATATTAAAAATGTAATGAACGTAACTAATGGCATGTAAAATATGCAATTTAATAGAAATAATGATTTAATCAAAATAAACAAATATTTGAACGAATTCAACCAGCTGTAACTAAACAAAATATAATTAAAATTAACTGAAAAAAAATCATGAAATTTTGATAAATAAGGATAAATATCGATAATCTTAATTAAAATTATAAAACATGTATTTTGAAATATTGAATAAATAAAACTTAAAATTTACGAATTTTGGAAATGTTAGGCCAAAATTGGGTGTCAACAGGAGGAACCTGATCCTCAGCAAACTCAACCTGTGGCTCAAGAAAAGCCTCTCTAGCTCTAGCTCTACCTCTGGTTGGTGCTTCCCCACGGGCACGACCTCTAGTCGGTGCTACTCCACGAGCACAACCTCTAGCTCGGCCCCTACCTCCACCCCTAGTTGGGGTCTCCAAAACAACCTCGAGGGTTGCCTCCCCTCTACCTCCAGAAACAGAAGCTCTGGTCCACCACATCTCCAAAACAACACGCAGCAACTCAGCACTAGCGAAGGTAACCACGCACGATAAGAAAGGATGAATGAAAGGAAATTTCCTAACAATCTTTGTAACCCCTTGAAGATTTATAGTACCGACGCCTTCCTACCGATCTTCAAGACTCTACTTAGACTTGGCTTGTACACACGTGAGACCTATGAACCTGGTGCTCTGATACCATTTTGACACGACCCAAAATTGAACGTGATGGCATGCTTCCTTTCCCACCAAGATAAGTCAGCCTCAACCCAACAAACATGAAAGAAAAGCGGGAAAAAACAAGAACAAGATAAAGTAGAAAACTTATTATTCTACTAAAATCATAGGCGAATCCAGGATTTCAAGAAAACGGGTGCACCATTGCTTTAAAGATAAGATCAAAAAATTTATAAGAACAATAACTAAGCAAGCAATACACAACAAATTACATTACCACAAAAAATATCACCAGTTTACAATTGTACTTGGCGAGACTTCATAATTGAAAAACGATCTATAATAGCATAATTACTTACATTTTCAAATATCTTTCGCTCTATCTTACAAACTAAACAACCATTTAAAAATTCTTCACCAATGTTATTACGTAGACAATTTTTTATGAGCTTCATTGAGGAGAATGATCTTTCCACACTTGCAGTATCAACAGGCAAAATCAAAATCAACTTTACAAGTAAATAAACAAGAGACCAAGTTTAATCAAATTTTGTTTGTGCCATCATCGTAGCAAGATCCTTAGTCCCCTTTAAGTTGAGAAATTTGATATCACATTCTCGAGCATAGACAATGAAACTATCAAGCTGATAACTGAGATCTCGAAGTTGATTATCACCAAACTCACTTTTGTAATATTCGGCCAACTTCATTATTCTGCTCTAACTAAAATTTGCAAAGGAATCAACTAGATTCAAATTAGCCTTACCAAGGAGTAAGTAACTAGTCACAACATCAAAATGATTATTCCTGAAGTTGCAAACCAATAACTGCATAAAACACTTCCACACGAAAGCGATGTAAATATGAAACTTCAGACTTCTTATGGTTCGATCATGGATAGTCTTCAGTCAATTCGGGAATAAAAATATCATGTTTACCACAAAATGAATAAACCTCATCCATCAAAAACTCCAAACTACACTCTCTCATTGTTTGTAGTCTTCTCTTTCTCTCTGAAAGATTAAGCAATCCCATAACATTGACGATATCTTGATCTTTCTTTTGTAAAGCTTTGTTCAATTCATTTGTAAGAAGCAACATCTTGAACATCAAATGCAACACAACGATAAATTCAAATTCTTGAATTTTTCTAAAAGGTTACCTGCTGCAAGTTTATCAAGATCACATATAGAATTTTCTTTCATATCTTTAAGCACATTAGCAATTGAAGAAAATATAATCATGAAATTATCCAAGGTCTTGAAATGGGATCCCCAATGAGTATCACCTGATCGTTGGAGGCCATGTTCTTGATTTAATCCTTGCCCGGTAAGAATTTCTCAAGATTTAAACAATTCTTCCAACTTCTCAACTTGGTGTTGTCGAAGTAAGTCCATGTGTTTAAAATATGTTCCAATAGTATTCAAAACATTAGTGACAACATAAAAGAAATTTTCTCATCCAATTATTTTTTTAGAAAGAGCTACAAGTGTCAATTGCAATTGATGAGCAAACAATGAATATAATATGCCGATGGAGCATCTTGCGAAATCAAAGACTTTAGGCCTTTTTTTCTCCTAAATATTACTAGCTCCATCATAACCTTGTCCACAGAGTCTTGATAGACATAACGAGTGATCCAAAAGTAAAGAGTATATTACTTTTTGCAATGATCTTGCGAATGTATCGCTCATATGAACAATACCCAAAAAGCTTTCTATCAACTCCCCATTTTTGTTAGCATATCATAAAACTAGTGCCATTTGCTCTTTATGCGAAATGTCCTTTGACTCATCAACTAGTATTCCAAAATAATCACCATCCAAGTCTTTGATGATATCTTTAATTGTTTCTTTAGTACAAGCATCCACAATCTCTTTTTGAATTGCTGAACAAATCATATCATTTTTTTGGAGCATGTTGTAATATCACCTTCTCCACATCCGAACGATTAACCCCATGAAATTTCAAAAGTTCAAGAAAAAGACCTTTGTAGTCAGAATCTTCACTCTCGTCATGACCATGAAATGATAATCCATTTCTTAGGAGAAACCTTACCACATCGATTGAGGCATTTAAACGAATTTGATAATCACTTTATGTTTTTTCAATTTGCTTGTGAAGAGAAGATTGAATTGATTGACGCTGATTTGCAAAATCATGCATCCTATTCAAACATTTGTTATGAATATTAATTACCTCACCAACATGTAATCGAATTCTTTTCGAACCATGGTTGCAATTTTTAAAACCATCTTGTGTAAATGATTTTTTCGTATTGCCACGACTTTAAAATTCATTCTTAAAGAGATAACAACACAAACAAAATATAGCATCATCATTTATGCTATATTCCAACCAAGCAGAATTTGGAGCATTAAACCACTGAGGATTAAATTGACGATTTCTAGTCCCAAATGTTTTTTTAGAATATACACAAAGTTTTGGTTGTAAGGCCCCATCAAAATATAATGTCTCCTCACAACATCTCGAATATTGGAATCATATTCAAATATGAGTTTTCTTTCTCCGGAATCCCGTGAGAGATCCAACCCCAAGAATACAATCAACATTTGAAGAAGAAGGTGTAATTGTCTCTCTTTGAGATTTTGGAGCTACATGTGAAATAACAGATGAACCTCTACTAGAACGTGGTTGCTTAATAAAAAATTTATCCATTTAGATATTCAAGGATAAATGTTCCTACAAATTCAAATAACTATTCAACTTAGTCACACATTTAACTAGCAAATTTAAAATAAAATAAGAGAATCACATACATTTCACAATTAAAAATAAGGGAATCACACCCTTGCAAGTTCAAATAAAATAGAGGAATCACAATCCATGCAAATCTAACTAAAATAAAGGAATCACACCCCTTTCACATTTAATAATAAGAAAATCACACATTCATAATATAAAGAGGACTTATACCTCTCTTGCATTCGGAATAACATATTTTTTAATAAAGAAGAGGAATCACACCCCTTTCACATTAAAAAAAGAAGAAGGGAGTCACACCCTTTCACATTAAAAAAAAAAGAATCACAACCTTCAAAATTGATAATATAATATAAAACACATCCCTTACAAGTTACATCCGCAAAATATGTAAGTTTGAGATAATCAATTCATTAACTCTTGATGATTTCCTATTATAAGTAATGGCAAGATTTTTTTTATGGAAACCCTAAAATTGAAGTGATATATTTAAAAAAAAATTATTTTGTTAGTTTGTTTATCAAAAAGAGAAATCATAAACTAAAAAATATTTACCTTAAACTTTGACGATGATGATTTTTCTAGATTCTTGACTTGAAGTTGGAGACTTAGCTTCTTTGTGTGGAAAATAAAAGGTAAATTTGAAGAGAAAAGAACAAATATCGTTGGAACTTGAATAATGGGTGAGAAGGAAACTTTTGAAGTCTTTTGACTTCAGAACTTTCAGAATTTAGCTTCTTTTTTTTTTTTTTTGAAAAAACGTATTTTTAGTTAATAAAAGAATTGAAGTGAATTGTGGCTGGCTAGATTTGAACTTGGGACTTTGGTTTTGAAATCTGGCTGTCAAACTATTGAACTATCCATCTATTTTGCGAACAGGTTCCACAAGTTTTTAATTAATATATTCTGTAATAATTATACAAGTAAAATATTGAGTTTAATCGGATGACCACGGGTTCCGGTGACCAATTTTAATACATAAATTTTCCCTTGACTAAAAACCCCAAAATCAGGTTGTCATGTGTACAAGCCACTAAATACATATGTGCAGAATTAAGAAATAAATACATGTCTCAATCTTTGTTTCTCAAACAAAGCAAAGTGTAAGAAAAAGAAAAGGAGGGCCCACCGAATGACAAGAAGCTACCTCTTCAAGTCCTTGATGAGCGTGGAGATCAATAGAAGGAGAAAGAGATCACACGGGTTCGGGCTCAGAACCTACACAAGTGTAGAAGCAAGAGTGAGAACCAACAACACGGTACCTAGCAAGCAACCGACTAAAAAAAGCAACTAGCTAGAAATCAAATACCCCCTACACTCCAACCGAACCTCCTCAAAGTACAACCTGCACAGAAATGAGCCCAACCTAGCAATTCTACAATACACGGCTCACAGACCCAATATTTGCAGTTCAATCTTCACAATTCAACAATCAAATAAGTCAAATAAGTCAATCTCAATGACAACTAGTTCAGTTACATATAACAACCACATCAACAAAAATTCACAAGCAATTCACGCATAAGCATATAGTGTATCAAGTCACAATGTTCATCACTAGCCGGAACAATATCCCATCGACTTTAACACTCGCTGGCAAAGTACTTTTGTAACATCTCGCAACTAGAAAGAACTAGAAGGAAGTTTAAAATCTGGAAATAGTTATTTTTTTAGAAAGTATAAGGAAATCTAGAAAATTGCAAGTAAATTAAAGTTGAGTTTTTGGTCAACTTCAGACAGCCATAACTACTAGCTCAGGATGAGTTAGTGTAGTTCCAGATATGGTTGGGAAGCTCTTGGAATGATCTTTCCAACATCGTCAAGTTTGCGCGATTCCGAGTTCGTATGAGCAAGTTATTCCCTTTGGAACTTGGGTTGTTAGATTAAGGAAATGTCCAATCTGGAAATATAAGGGGTATTTTAGTCTTTTCACTGCCCTATTATTTTAATCCGATTTTAGGAGTTTAATATGGGTCAATTAAGAATTTAGTCAGTTTTTGAACTTGGGATTTCACGCTAGAGCTAAGGAGAAAGGATAAGAGAAAATAAGAAGGGGAAAAGAGCAAATTCATCAAGATCAATCAAGGAACTTGGTGTTTCGCCGAGGATTTACTTCTATTAGGTATGTGAGGCTCTCATAATGTTGGGATCGTTCTCCCACGTTCCAAGCATATTTATTTCAGTTTGGATTCGTCCTGAAAGCATTTGAATATTGATGATCTTGATACCTATTCTTGAATTCATATATTGTTCTTGAATTTGACTGAGTTGAGAAGTTCCTGAGTTCATTACATTGCATTATAGGGTCGTTTCAAGTTAGGTTCTTAGATACATTTGTTGGGGGTCTGTATGTAAAAGTAATTTGAGAAAAAGAACCGAGTTTGGGTGATTTGGGGTTGGAAAACAAAGAAGAAATTTCGTCGGACGAAATTAAGGGGTGGCCACGTGTCGCGCGCCTAGTGCCCAGATTTGATCATTTCGGCTTCGCATCACGGAGCTGACACGAGGTGTTCTGCCTCAAAAGACATTTTTGGAACCAAAATTAAATTATGCCTCCGCGTCGCAGACTCACCTTCAAATATTGATTTTTGGTCTTTACTCATGTTTAACTATCTAGAATCATTCCTAAACATCATGAGATCTTTCCAGTCATAAATTTTAATCCTTGAATCCATAATTCAATTCAAGGATCAGTTAAGAGTCAAGTCAAGAGTAGTTAAGGTAAAAGTCAAGAGAAGTCAAGAGTCAAGTTAAGATGAGTTCTTAAAGTTATCAAAAGTCTTTCACAAAGACTTAAGCTTCGAGTTCAGTAAGGATGTAAAGTTGAAGTTCTTTTATTCAAAGAAATATATGGGGACTACGTATTCCTAAAGAGATTTAAAATGTTTTCATATTTAAATAAGAGCGGAAACTGAGATTTCCAAAGAGCCTTCGGGCTAGTTTTCAGAAAAGAGTAATAGCTTTCTAAATGAAGCAAACAGGGAAACTAAGATTTCCAAAATAGCCTTTGAGCTAAGTTTTTGAGCACTAATCTCAAATGACAGAAGAAGTATGTTTTTAAAACATAAAGAGCTAATATATTTTGGGAGTAGTATTGACCACCGTTATGGAGGAGAGTTCAGACAACTCATAGCCCCTATAAATCATGTAATCACCATGGGTAGAAAAGGGTCATACTTTTTAGATGAATCTTTTTCACAATAGACTAGATCCACTTAGTAGTTTAGGTCCTATACCTTTGGCCGGGTAGGATGCGCTGACAGCGTGCGGTAGATCGTTGTATCATCACTATAGCTCTTATGTGATGGTTGTCGGTTAGATAAACTCCCACAGAAGTTGTTGTATTTTTTTATATATCAGTTCATTTTATTTTTACATACATTTCAGAGTTATGCAGTATCCTTGTATATACACAGAGTTGACATCATGTTTTTAAACAACTTTTCTTTATATTGCACTTATTGTAAACTGCTTTATATTGAAATGAGTTCAGTTAAGTATTCATGAGTTGAGAAGAGCCAAGGTAAGTGTTTCTTTATGATTCCCTTTCAAGCCTATGTTGTTTTAGTATTCCAACTCGCATACTCGTACATTCAATGTACTGATGTCAGTTGGCCTGCATCGTCTTATGATGTAGACACAGGTAACTAGGATCGGCATTCCAGTGCATCGTTGATCCAGTAAGCAGTTCAGAGTCTGTTGGTGAGCCGCTTTACATTCTGGATGATCCATTTCATTGTTTCCCAGTTTAGTTCATTAGGATATTGTGGGATTTGTCCCAACATCCATCTCTGCTGTTATTACAGGCTTCATAGACAGTCAGATGTTAGTTCTTTAGTCTTTTCATTGTCATTATTCCATGTTGAGACTTGAGTTTGCCTTAATGGCCAGTTGAATGTTCCATTATAACATCCCAGTTTATTTTATGAACTTATCTTTGTTGAGTTTAAGTCTTCCGTTGAGTTAAGTAAGTCAGGCCAAGGGTTCGCTTGGGGACAACAATGGTCTTCGAGTGTCAGTCCCTCCCAGGGTGTAGGCTCGGGGAGTGCCAAACTTGGTATCAGAGCACAGAGTTCAAGATTCCTTGGGAGTCTATGAAGCCGTGTCTGTAGAGTCCTAGTTATCGGTGTGAAGCGCGCCACATCTATAATTAGGAGGCTGCAACATTTAGGAATTCCTTCACTTCTTTCACATTCTTTTCGTGCGTTAGAGTTTGATCTCTAAAATGTTTCTTCTAATCTGTGCTTGCGCGTGTTTTCAGATAATCCTGCCTCCACGAAGAGCTGTCAGAGGTCTTCCTACGAGATGCAATGTTGAATCACAAGAGCAAGAGTTACTCAGTTCACCTGAAGTGCAATCACAAGGCGAAGTCACCAATGCTGAGTTCCGTGAGGCTATCCGAATGTTGAGTCAAGGTGTGACTAACCAGGTTGGTCAGCAAAGAGGAGATCGACAAGAAGAGGCTAACACTTCGATGATTCGTGAGTTCTTGAGGATGAATCCTCCAAGTTTCACTAGTTTGAGCACTACTGAGGATCCAAAGAACTTCACTGAGGAACTGAATAAGGTTTTCGAGGTGATGCATGTTGCTGACACTGAACCTAGTTTCACATCAATTGAAGAATGTTGCTAGGACTTGGTTTGATAAATGAAAAGGGGGTAGAGTTGAGGATGCACCACCTACGAGTTGGGCATGTTTTGAAGAGGCTTTCTTGGGGCTTTTCTTTCCCCGAGAATTGAAATAGGCTAAGGTACGGGAATTTCTAATACTTAAGCAGGATTTTCTCAACGTTCATGAATATGGGTTGAAGTTCACCCAACTATCCTGATATGCTCCGGAGATGGTTAAGGACATGAGGAGTAGAATGAGCTTGTTTGTTGCTAGGTTGGGCCGTCTATCAAGCAAAGAGGGCCGGGCAGCAATGCTTATTGGAGACATGGACATTTCAAGGTTGATGGTCTATGTGCAGCAGGTAGAGGAAGAGAAGCTGAGAGATAGAGAGGAGTTCAAGAGCAAGAGGGCTAAGACAGGGAACGAGTTCGGGCCATAGAAGAGTAATGCCAACCGGTCATCTCCAACAGAAACAGAAGGGACATTCTCCATCATCTGCTAGTGCACCTGCACCTAAGAACAAGGGTGAGTACTATGGTCAGAATTCTAGAGCTAAGCCTACATATTCTCAGGGAAGTGTGGAGCAAGGGGGTAGTAAGCCTCCTGCCTGTGCCAAGTGTGGTAGGAACCACTCAGGTATTTGTCGTGAGGGCTCCACTGGTTGTTTCCAGTGTTGTCAGACTGGGCATTTCATGCGAGAGTGTCCAAAGAACAAGCAGGGAAATGGTAATGGGGGCAATAGAGCCCAATTTTCTTCACTTGCTCCACCAGACAGAGCTGCACCTAGAGGGGCTACTTTCGATACTGGCGGAGGAACAAACCGCTTGTATGTTATCAACAGTAGCCAAGAGCAAGAGGATTCACCAGATGTTGTCACTGGTATGA
Source organism: Solanum gracilifrons (assembly GCA_029582605.1). Taxonomy (NCBI): domain Eukaryota; kingdom Viridiplantae; phylum Streptophyta; class Magnoliopsida; order Solanales; family Solanaceae; genus Solanum; species Solanum gracilifrons. The sequence continues at coordinate 68,729 of JAJOOH010004607.1, forward strand.
TTCAAGTCTTTGACTTTACTGTTTATGTTTTGCTAGACCCAGGAGCGAGTTTATTTTTTGTAACTCCTTATGTTGCTATGAACTTTGATGTTATTCCTGAGCAACTTAGTGAGCCATTCAGCGTTTCTACACCTGTTGGTGAATCTATTCTAGCAGAGAGAGTCTATCATGATTGTCATGTTTTCGTCAATCATAAGAGTACCATGAATGATTTAATTGAGTTAAACATGGTAGATTTTGATGTCATTCTTGGTATGGACTGGCTTCATGCCTGTTATGACTCAGTTGATTGTAGAACTCGAGTAGTCAAGTTTCAGTTTCCAAATGAGCTAGTCTTAGAGTTGAAAAGCAGTTCAGCAGTGCCTAAGGGTCGTTTCATTTTGTACCTTAAGGAAAGAAAGTAAGTTTCTAAGGGATGTGTCTATCACTTAGTCCGAGTTAATGACTCAAGTGTTGAGGTACCTCTTAGTCAGTCAGTTCTAGTAGTAAAAGAGTTTCCAGAAGTCTTTCCAGATGATCTTCTCGGAGTCCCTCCTGAGAGAGAGATAGACTTCGCTATAGATCTTTTTCCAGATAATCGTCCGATATATATTTCTCCATATAGAATGTCACCAACAGAGTTGAAAGAGCTTAAAGAGCAATTGAAATATTTGTTAGATAAGGGTTTCATTCGACCAAGTGTCTCACCTTGGGGCGCTCTGGTCTTGTTTGTGAGGAAGAAGGATGGTTCCCTTAGGATGTGTATAGATTACTGTCAGTTGAATAAGGTTACCATCAAGAATAAGTATCCTCTTTCGATGATCGATGATCTTTTCGATCAGCTTCAGGGTGCTTCCTTTTTCTCGAAAATTGACCTCAGATCAGGTTACCATTAGTTGAAAGTAAGGGAATGTGACATTCCAAAGACAACATTTAGGACCCGTTATGGTCATTATGAGTTTTTGGTCATGTCTTTCAGTTTAACTAATGCACCAACAGCGTTCATGGACCTTATGAATAGAGTCTTCAAACCTTATTTAGAGATGTTTGTTATTGTCTTCATTGATGACATACTAATATATTCAAGGAATGAAGAGGATCACGCTAGCCATATCAGAATAGTTCTTCAGACTTTGAAAGATAAGGGATTGTACGCCAAGTTCTCTAAGTGTGAGTTTTGACTTGAGTCTGTTGCATTCTTGGGCCACATAGTTTCTGGTGATAGAATTAAAGTTGATACTCAGAAAATTAAAGTAGTGCAGAATTGGCCTAGATCCACATCTCCAACTGATATTACGAGTTTCTTGGGTTTGGCTGGCTATTATAGAAGGTTTGTAGAGGGGTTCTCATCTATTTCATCCCCTTTAACGAAGTTAACTCAGAGGACAGTGAAATTTCAATGGTCTGAAGCTTGTGAGAAAAGCTTTCAGGAATTGAAGAAGAGGTTGACTACTGCCCCAGTTTTGACCTTATCGAAAGGTACTCAAGGTTTTGTGGTGTATTGTGATGCATCTAGAGTTGGTTTGGGTTGTGTCTTAATGCAGAATGGCAAAGTTATAGCTTATGCCTCCAGACATTTGAAAGTTCATGAGAAGAACTATCCAACCCATGACTTAGAGTTGGCTGCTGTAGTATTCTCTTTGAAGATATGGCGTCATTATTTGTATGGTGTTCATGTTGATGTATTCACTGATCACAAGAGTCTTCAATATGTGTTCACTCAGAAAGAGCTTAATCTCAGACAAAGGAGGTTGTTAGAGTTACTCAAGGACTATGACATGAGTATTCTTTATCACCCAGGTAAGGCTAATGTTGTTGTTGATGCCTTGAGCATGTTGTCTATGGGTAGTACAACCCATGTTGAGAAAGAAAAGAGAGAGTTAGCAAAATATGTGCATAGGCTTGCACGCTTAGGAGTTCGACTTATGAATTCCACAGAAGGAGGAATAGTGGTAACGAATGGGGCTGAATCGTCACTAGTGTCAAAAGTGAAAGAAAAGCAAGACCAAGATCCCATTTTTGCTAGATTTAAAGGCAAATGTTCATAAAAAAATAGTATTAGCTTCTGAACAAAGGGGAGATGGTGTATTACGATATCAAGGTAGATTGTGCGTACCTATGGTCGATGGACTCCAATAGAGGATCATTGAGGAGGCTCATACCTCCAGATATTCCATTCATCCGGGTTCCACAAAGATGTATCACGATTTGAGAGAAGTGTATTGGTGGAATGGCATGAAGAAGGGCATTGCAAAGTTTGTTGCTAAGTGTCCAAATTGCCAGCAAGTGAAAGTTGAGCACCAAAGGCTAGGTGGTTTGGCATAGAATATTGAACTTCCAGAATGGAAGTGGGATATGATTAATATGGACTTCATCATATGTTTGCCAAGGTCTCGCAGACAACACGATTCTATTTGGGTGATTGTCGACATAATGACAATATCAACCCATTTTCTGCTAGTAAAGACTACCCATTCAACAGAAGATTATTCCAGGTTATATATTCAAGAAGTGGTAAGACTTCGTGGAGTCCCAGTCTCCATTATTTCAGATAGAGGTGCACAATTTACTGCACAGTTTTGGAAATCTTTTCAGAAAGGTTTGGGATCGAAAGTGAACTTAAGTACTGCCTTTCATCCTCAGACTGATGGGCAAGCAGAGCGCACTATTTAGACTTTAGAAGATATGTTGAGGGCTTGTGTGATTGATTACAAAGGGAATTGGGATGATCACCTACCTCTCATTGAGTTTGCTTACAATAACAGTTACCACTCTAGCATCCAAATGGCTCCTTATGAAGCTCTTTATGGGAGAGGATGCAGATCTCCTATTGGATGGTTTGAAGTTGGTGAGGCGTGATTGATAGGACCATATTTAGTTCACCAAGCTATGTAGAAGGTGAAAGTGATTCAATAAAGATTGACAATGGCACAGAGTCGTCAAAAATCCTACACTGATGTTAGGAGAAGGGCGTTAGAGTTCGAAGTAGATGATTGGGTATATTTGAAAGTTTCACCCATGAAGGGTGTTATGAGGTTTAGTAAGAAGAAGCTTAGTCCCCGGTATATTGGACCTTATCGCATAGCCAAGAGGATTGACAATGTAGCTGATGAGTTGGAGCTACCACCGGAATTAGCAGCGATTCATCCGGTGTTTCACATCTCCATGTTGAAGAAGTACATGGGCGATCCTTCAATGATCATATCAACTGAAAATATTGAGATCAAGGATAGCTTATCTTATGAGGAGATTCCGGTTCAGATTCTAGATCGCCAAGTTCGCAAGTTGAGAACAAAGGAGGTTGCGTCATTCAAAGTCATTTGGAGGAACCAATTTGTTGAGGAAGCTACTTGGGAAGATAAGGAGAATATGAAGAAGAGATATCCACATCTCTTTGAATCTGAAGAAAATGTAGACCAAGGTACTAATTTTCTTCTTAGTACTATCTAAATTATGAGTAAGAATGTTGTTTGTTTGCATTTGCTTGTTGGGTGTTTGAACTTGATGTTACTACCCTTAGCTTAGTAAGAGTAAATCTCATTCGAGGATGAATTTTCCCAAGGGAGAGATATTGTAACATCTCGCAACTAGAAAGAACTAGAAGGAAGTTTAAAATCTGGAAATAGTTATTTTTTTGGAAATTATAAGGAAATCTGGAAAATTGCAAGTTAGAGTTGAGTTTTTGGTCAACTTCAGACGACCATAACTACTAGCTCATGATGAGTTAGGTGTAGTTCCAGAGAAGGTTGGGAAGCCCTTGGAATTATCTTTCCAACGCCGCTAAGTTTGTGCGATTCCAGGTTCGTATGAGCAAGTTATGCCCTTTGGAAGTTGGGTTGTTAGATTAAGGAAATGTCCAATCCAGGAATATAAGGGGTATTTTAGTCTTTTAAGTGCACTATTATTTTAATCCGATTTTAGGAGTTTAATATGGGTCAATTCAGAACTTAGTCAAGTTTAGAACTTGGGATTTCATGCTAGGGCTAAGGAGAAAGGAGAAGAGAAAAGAAGGAGAAAAGGGCAAATTCATCAAGATTGATCAAGGATCTTGGTGTTTCGCCGATGATTTACTTCTATCAGGTATGTGAGGCTCTCATAACGTTGGGATCGTTTTCCCACGTGCCAAGCATATTTATTTCAGTTTGGATTCATCCTAAAAGCATTTGAAAATTGATGATCTTGATGCCTATTCTTGAATTCATATATTGTTCTTGAATTCGACTGAGTTGAGAAGTTCCTGAGTTCGTTATGTCGCATTTGAGGGTTGTTTCGAGTTAGGTTCTTAGGTACATTTGCTGGGTATACGTATCTAGAAGTAATTTGAGAAAAAGAATCGAGTGTGGGCGCATTGGGGTTGGAAAACGAAGAAGAAATTTTGTCGGACGAAATTAAGGGGTGGCCGCGCGTCACCCGCCTAGTGCCCAGATTTGATCATTTTAGCTTCGCGTCGTGGAGCTAACATAAGCTGTTCTGCCTCAAAAGACGTTTTCGGAACAAAAATTAAATTATGCCTCTGCATCGCGGACCCACCTTTAAATATTGATTTTTGGTCTTTTTTCATGTTTAGCTATCTAGAATCATTCTTAAACATCATGAGATCTTTCTAGTCATAAATCATTATCCTTGAATCCATAATTCAATTCAAGGATCAGTTAAGATTCAAGTCAAGAGCAGTTAAGGTCAAAGTCAAGAGAAGTCAAGAGTCAAGTTAAGATGAGTTCTTAAAGTTTTCAAAAGTCTTTCACAAATGTTTTAACTTTGTTTTAAGACTTAAGCTTCGAGTTCAGTAAGGATGTAAAGTTGAAGTTCTTTTCTTCAAAGAAATATATGGGGACTATGCATTCCCAAAGAGATTTAAAATGTTTTCACATTTAAATAAGAGCGGAAACTAAAATTTCCAAAAAGCCTTCGGGCTAGTTTTCGGAAAAGAGTAATAGCTTTCTAAATGAAGCAAGCAGGGAAACTGAGATTTCCAAGATAGCCTTTGAGCTATGTTTTTGAGCGCTAATCTCAAATCACAGAATAAGTATGTTTTTAAAACATAAAGAGCTAATATATTTTGGGAGTAGTATTGAGCACCGATATGGGGGAGAGTTCAGACAACTCATAGCCCCCATAAACCATGTAACCACCATGGGTAGAAAAAGGTCATACTTTTTAGATGAACCTTTTTTCACAATAGACTAGTGGATCCACTTAGTAGTTCAGGTTCTATACCTTTGGCCGGGTATAGGATGCACTGGCAGTGTGAAGTAGATCGTTGTATCATCACTATAGCTCTTATGTGATGGTTGTCGGCTAGCGAAACTCCCACAAAAGTTATTGTATTTTTATATACATCAGTTCATTGTATATTTACATACATTTCAGAGTTATGTTGTATCCTTGTATATACATAGAGTTGACATCATGTTTTTAAACAACTTTTCTTTATATTGCACTTGTTTTAAACTACTTTATATTGAAATGAGTTCAGTTAAGTATTCATGAGTTGAGAAGAGCCAAGGTAATTGTTTCTTTCAGATTCCCTTTCAAGCCTATGTTGTTTTAGCATTCCAACTTGCATACTCGTACATTTAATGTACTGATGCCAGTTGGCCTGCATCGTCTTATGATGCAGACACAGGTAACTAGGATCGGCAGTCCGATGCATCGTTGATCCAGTGAGCAGTTCAGAGTCTGTTGATGAGCCTCCTTGCATTCCGGAGGATCCATTTCATTGTTTCCTAGTTTAGTTCATTAGGATTTTGTGGGGTTTGTCCCAACATCCTTCTTAGTTGTTATTAGAGGCTTCATAGACAGTCAGATGTTAGTTCTTTAGTCTTTTCATTGTCATTATTCCATGTTGAGACTTGACTTTGACTTAATGGCCAGTTGAATGTTCCTTTATAACATTTCAGTTTATTATATGGACTTATCTTTGTTGAGTTTAAGTCTTCCGCTGAGTTAAATAAGTCAGGCCAAGGGTTCACTTAGGGCCAGCAATGGTCTTCGAGTGCCAGTCATGCCCAGGGTGTAGGCTTGGGACGTGACAACTTAAATACTTGAAAACATTATTCAACGCTTTAGGAAGTCTTTAGGGAAAATTATTTCAGAAAAGGACTTGAAATCAGTTATCAAACTCCATTTTAGTAAATTCTTAGGTTCTTAAAGAAAATCCCCAAATTTCACATTTCAAAAGCTTGATTTGAATGCATAAATACATAAATAATAATGAGTAATTGAAGATTTAGAGTTAAGAATCGTTACCCAAAAGATTTTACTCGAAAACATGGTCCAAATTGCCTCCTCAAAGCTCCCAAAATTCAAAAATAGTAAAATGGGGTTGAAATCCTAATTTTAGAAAACATTCTGCTCAGGTCACATATGATCATCGCTATCGCGCCTCAAAGTCACGCGACTGCGATGAGTAAGGCAGTCAACAATTAAAGTTGACCATCATTATCGCGGCAAGGCCCACGCAATCTCGATGTGCCCCAAGATTATGCACGCGATCGCGATGAGGAATTCTCACGATTATGATGACCAAAATGGCCACACACCAGAACCAAAAACACACCAAATTCAAGATCATCGAAAGTATCCTCAAGATTTGTTTGGAACCCCGCTCACACAAACCAGGTATGCAAACCACTTTAAGTCGACGTTCCAGACTCAATGGAACCATCAAAACACAAATTTGAAGTCTCCTTAACCCGACATCCGTGAAAATCACAAGAAACTAACTCACGCCTAAAAAGGCTAAAATAAACTCGGGACCTCTAAAAAATCAACCAAGACCTCAGTTAGGCCTAAAATCATCCCCCCAATCCAACGGAACTCTCAAAATCCCGATTCAAGCATTCGAACCTGAATGTTGACCAAAGTCAACCCAAAGGCTAAGCTTTCACAATTTCACAACTTAGGACATCAAATCGTCAAAAAGACTCAGAATCAGAAACCGACAACTCTCATGGATAAGATTTCACATTTCGACACTAATACAATTGATGGAATCCCATTCCGACACTCGAAACTCCAAAAGACATTGAAAACCACTTTCTTAACAACTTAGCCTTTCAAACTCAAGACTTACCAAATTCTCAACTTTTAACTCAAAGTTTAAAACTAACATTTCAAACTCAATCAAAAACGACTTGGGATCGACATCGGGAGGGGAAAGATTGTAATTTCCATTAAAAAAAAATAACTGACCAGGTCATTACATGTTCGAACGGTTTTTTTTATAAATTTACATCATAGCAATTTTTCAATTATTTAGTTGATATACCCAAAATTAGATTTTTCAAAATAATATCACCACCTCAATTTTTCTTTGGCATTAATATGGTTTGATTAATTTTTGATATATTTTAAAATATCATGCCATTAAGATTCACAAGTAGATTTGTATCAATTAGAAAAAAAGATATCATATATAGTTTCGTAGGGCTTTGGCGAAAACTATCTTAGACAATTTTACTACTTAAAAGTATCAAATTAAGAAAACATGTAATACAAATAAAATAGAGATTCATCTTACTATTTTATAATTATATAAAATATAGTTAAGCAAATATTATAAAAAGAACTATAACACATGAGTGAAAAAAAAACATGGTACTCAAGTAGCTAATCTACTAAAATTAAAGAATATAATAAGATGAATTTAAATTACAAAAGAAAAATATTTAATAACTTGTAACTTACTACTCGCAATTATTGAAATACCTAATAGCTAATTATTCATATACTAAAATTAATTTATAATTTTTAAAAAGTAGCATAATATATTTGAAGTTGAGACCTTGAACTTGTTTGGATTTGTAACATCTCGAAAATTTCTAAGTTAAGACCCGCGTCATCCTTTATGGTGAATAAGATTTGTACCAAGTGATTCTAAACTTTCATAGATGTGAAGGTCACTAGAATCCCCTAGCATAAAATTGAGTTGAAAACTTTCCTTCCAATTAAGTTTCACTATGAGATTTTTCTTGGGTCAACATCAAACGACCATATCTTTTTATCACGTAAAGAGTTAGGTGGTCTATGACCTATCAAAACGAAGGTCTTTGGGTCCTCTTTCCAACTCCACCGAGTTTGCTAAATTTTGAGCTCCGAGTAAGAAGTCATGCTTGTTTGAGTGAAGCCTCTCCATTTAGTGCCTTCCATCCGTTTTAAGAAAGGGTATTTTGGTCTTTTCCTTTTTCTCACTTATCTTATCAAGTTTTTCCTTATCCAATTAAGGTTTTAATCAAATTCTAAATAATCATTCACGCTCAAAACACTTAGGGTTTTTAGAGAAAAGTTTCAAGAAGAGGAAAAGAGGGTTTCCAAGCGTTCATTCAAGAGTAGAGTAAATTCACCAAGAAATATAGTTCTTTCCAGGTATGTGAGGTTTCTCATAGTGATGGACCTGTTCTTCCTCACACCAATCATGTATTTATTCCATAAATTTATCCATGAAATCGTTTATGTAAAGATTCTTGAGTAGTTCTTGAGTTTTAGCCTCATTCCTTATCAATGGAGGTTTTGAGTTCTTGATGTGAGGGTCTTGTGAATGAGTGGTGTTTCTTGATAGATTTTTAGTGAGATCTTGATAATTTCGTGGTGGGTTTGTGAATCAAAAGGAGTTTGGAGAAAACCAATTGATTCTAGATCAGCTACCACCGAAAAATTGAAGAAAAATTCATCAAAAACTGGGTTTCGGGCTGGGGCAGCGCCCCATTTAGGCGCCAAGGGGTAGCCTCTGAAGTTTTGGGGCTGGCGGCCAGCACCTTCAGTGCGCCCCAAAATAGCCCCAGGACTTACGCCAGCCCCTGCTATACCAGAGTCATCGGACCCTTTTCTTCTCCATTCTTCATTCCGTATGTGTTCCTTTGAATCGTGCCTTCGTTCTTTCCTTGATATTAAATCTTAAAGTCTTCATTAATATTTGAGATATCCTACGTATCCTAACCATATCTCTTAATTTACACTTCGAATTAAAGTAATGTTAAGAGGAAAGTTCAAGAGATACTTTTAAATCATTTTGAGAAGTCTTTCACAATTAACTATAGATCCGATCTAAGTTTTGAGTAAATGAGTATGAGAATAAGAAAAGTTGTACTCATGAGTCTACATTGTTATTGAGATCCTTGAGTTGTGTAGTTCATGATCATAATTCCGCATGAACCCTATGAAGTGAGTATTATTAAGATTAGTAGTATCGTTGAGTTTTTGAGTACTGAGTTTCCATATTGTTATTAAGATCCTTGAGTTGAGTCGTTCATGTCCATTATTCCGCATGAACCCTATGAATTGAGTTATAAATCTTGAGAAGCTTTTTAAAGCCAGCATTTGAGTTTTAAGCTGAGTTTTGAGGAAGTAAAGATGAGTTTTGAATTTTAAAACTTAATTAGTATGACAGTCGATATGTATCTAGATATGCCATCAATGTTTATGCAGTATGACTTCCCGAACCATCAATGATCATATCACAATATGATATTGATATAATTTTGAGAAAGAGTTTTTAAACATGAATTGAATAAGAGTATAAGGGAACTAAGTATTCCCAATGGTATCAGTTTTAACATTGATAAAAGAGAAACTTTGATTTCTAAATGAGTTAATGAATTTAGAGATATTTCAGAGCAGTTACCTCTTTTAAGAGGATCGTTTGAGCAATTATCTCAAACCAAAGGAAGAGTACAAAAAACGCGCGTATTAGCCACGCAGGAAACCGTGACTAAATGGGACTCAAATCGTGGCTAACTGCACTTTGCCACGGTCGCAAGCGTTCCCATAACAGGCGTCGTGAGAAAGTTCACCACGGTTTTGGCATCCGTGGTAACATTTATTTAACCATGGTTTGATTAATTATAGCTACGATCGTTGCATGGGTAAATGAGGCATTGTCAATATGAGGAATTATACATTAGCTACAGTTGAACCGTGGCAAACATAAACTTATTTTATTTTAAATATTACAGTTGTTTCCCAGCATTATGCTGGTACCAATACATTAATAAATAAGCACTCACTAATAACCATCATACACAAATTTTATGGCACAAGATGAAAAAGGACTTATTGCAAGAACTAAAGATACATTGGCATCCATATTTTTTGGCACCACCAAGGCATATAATATATTTCAAAGGTCGTTTCTTCATTTCCCTTGAGCAGCAAGTTTCCTGATAGTTTGAAAAGTAACTATGCAACAAGTTTGACCTCACAGAAATGATAAAGCACCCCAACCAAGAAACACAAGTTAGATTCCTAATTTATGCACACAACTAGATAAACCAATTTAAATAGATAGTTTTGCTCACGGTGAACTTCTCATTGGCTGAATAAGATGCTTCACTGTCATATCCACAAGGTAACACGGGATTAAATAAGTTGATGCATGTTGAGGCACCTACCTAATTGAAAAATCAACAGCAAGAAGATGTATAAATTTACACAATTGAATAGCTCAAGGCATAAAATTTGTAATGCTACCATATACGACCAAAACATGTCGAACTAAAATAGAAATTTCAGCAAGAACTCAACAGATCAACAGAGAAATCCAAGGTCAAACGTTTGACACATGTCCAAAAGACAATATCAGATATACATTTAGAATAACAGATAAACAATCAAACAAGGAGACGAGTAGGCATACACCAATTTAAGGTTGCTGATATAAGAAACACTTCCACAAAATTGACAATCCTTTTCCCCCATTTCGATCAATTCACATATAACAGGCAAAATATAGAAGTAATCCTGAGAAAGAGGGTCTTAGTTGTGTCATTTTCTGGTTCATCTAAGTGGAGATACAATTAGAAACAAATTTCAAAGTGCAAACAACAAAATAATACCAGAACTAAAAGAAAATAAAGCAGATCAGTATGAAAAAAATAGAACTCTATAATACCTTGATCCCAAAAGGATACATTCGAAGTTGTGACCTGAATCAAGCAAAATAGAACCCACCAAGAGACGTCTTAGTGGGATGCTAAAACCAGACATGAAAGTACTGGCAATCTCCAATCTGAATCAATCAATAAAATCACAGTAACAATAAAAAAAATCAAAAACATATCAAAAGTACACAATGAATCTTTTGGTCTTAAAAATGCTATGACATTTTTATAATGGAGTGTCTTTAGGGTTAATATAGAAGTGTAAGAACTAAATACTTACTAAACACACAGAAGTAACATTCTTTTTATAGGCGAACTAAAAAGGAAAGTAAGCCACATAAATTGAAACAAAGTGAGTGGGTAATTTGGAATAATGGACACAGCTCGCTACCCTAAAATGGTAGTGTTAGGAAGTTCCTTGGGTCAATTTGGTTTGTTTCAAAATTACTAGTGTTTGATTTAACTATTAAGAATGTGGTTTCAAATACCAGGAGGCTCAAGCGACCAATATTAAGAAACAACGACATCTTTGATACTCCGATTATGTTCTAAGCAGAGCTAGTAGAAATTCACCTTCCAAATCTTCCAAAACATCCTCCTCACTACCACACCACAAATGGCCTCCCACCCCACCTCATGTCCACTCTAAAAAAAATGCCATGGACATGGCCCAACCTAGTTTTCTTCATATTCTTAATACTTTGAAACTAGATTTGGTTATGTATGACTTTCTTCAGCTATGGTTTCCAATTATGGCTGCTTCACTGAATATACACTATGTTCTGTTCCTCACCCCTGGTGCACTCATAGGTTCATATCTTTCACATATTGGTAAAAAGAAACTTGTTTCTGAATACCATTTTCCATCCATTTACCTAAGAGATTATGAGTACAAGAGAAATAAACATGTTTGAACCAACTGAAGAGGACGAAGCTAATGACATATTTACAGATTCATATAGAAGAGTCAATGAACGCACATATGGATCATCTCAAATCATCTTGATCAAGTCAATCAAACAATTAAAACGAAAAGACATTGATTCTCTCTTTAATATAAACAATAAGAGCTATGTTTATCTTATACATTCTTTTGTCAAACTTTCAAAATTTGCTTATTCACAATAGTTAAATGATTTTTGTATTTCTGGAGAGTAGTGTTCTTTTGAGTCACTACTAAAAAATAGATACTGATAGAAAATTTTGATGCTAAACAAGTTTGCTTAATCATAACGGCATTGAATTATTGATGCTAAACAAGACATTTGCTTAAGACAAACATCAAAGCACTAGTGACTTGTCCTAAGACTGATGCACTTGTTTCAGATGTTCATTTTGAAAGTACAGAATTCAAACTCAGGCACAAACACATAATTGAAGTTACTAGACAAGTATTCGCTGACAGTGAGACATATATCAATGATAGAACAACCACCAAATGGGACTTTCTTCGATAGTGAAGATAAGATTTATCTCATAGAGCTCTCAATCAACTCCATTACACGAAGCATAATGCTCTCAAGTTACAATAGTTTAGCAAAATGTATTAGCAAAAATAGGTGAAAAATATATTAACATAACATACCATTTAGCCAGTGACTAATTAATCCCAACACGGAAATGTAAAAAAGAAGGTAAATAATAGTATTGCAGTATATGGTCAGTTAATTCAAGCTACTAAGAAAACCAAAAATTTCAAATAGAAAAGACCTAGTGATTGCAAACCTACTCACAAGCTCACTTTAATTCCCCTGAAAATCACATAGTTAGGATAATGTAACATTTCCATCTAAGCCTAAATACCAAGCTAGTTCCTCAAGATTACCCACTTTGCTTAATTTAGACCCATTTCATCAAAACATTAGACCATGGTTCAAACCAAAGCAACAATATAAACAACATATTCATAAACACAGAAAATACTAGGCAATTTATCACCACGACAAAGAGAAATAGCCAGCAACTATTTTCTCCAAGAAAAACCAACGAAAAGTTTTTGTGCATACCCACAACAAGTTTTCTCTAGCTTTTTCACTGAAGAACTGATTGAACAAATTGAAAACAATAACTACAAGTATATTTGCCTAAAATCCCACAACCCCATCAAAGGTAAAAGAAATTTTGCACAAAGAGAAATCCTCAAAGAAACCCATTGAAAATTGAATAAAAAATCAACTTGAAAATCATGGGTAGCTGAGATTTGTTACCCGAAAATGATTTTACTACTTTCTGCTACTATTTGACGCAGTCGAATTTTAGAACGGTGAAGAAGTACTCCAGCTTTGTTGAGAGATTTGAGTGTTGGTTTCTTTCTTCTCCATTTTGGTAAAAATAATTTGGTGGAAATGGTTAAGAAAGATGATGTAAAAAGACAAATATTGGGGAAATGAAAAAACAAAAGGGAGGGAGTGAAATTTTAAGTCCCGCTTGATTTTACCCCGATATTTTAGCTACAACTTTTTACCCGTAAAGAATTTTCATTTATTTTGATGATTTTACCACGGTTTGCCAAACCGTGGCCAAATAACTGTGGGTAAAAGCCCTTTTTTTGGTACTAATTATGTTTTTAAACATTGAGCATAAGTATATATTATTGAGAGTAGTATTAAGCACCGATATAGGGATGAGTTCAGACAACTCATATTCCTTATAAACCATGTATGCCAACATGGGTACAAGATCATACTTTTTAGATGAATCTTAAGTGCCTTCGCATAGAGCTTAGTGAATTCACTCAGTTGAGGTGTCCTATACCCCGACAAGGTATAAGATGGTTCTGGCAGCGTGGGTGAGACGTTGTATCATCACGTAGCTTATTGTGATGGTTGTCGGTTAGAGAATCTCCCAAATAAAAGTAAAGAGTATTTTATTGTATTTTTTATACAACATTGAGTTTTATCTCTTGTTTTATAATGTTTTAAACATTGCATCTATCATGGTTGTTTTGTATTGAGTTGAGTTAACCCTTGAGGTGAGTATTTCTTCCAGGCTTGTCAGTTCAGTTAGTTATTGCTTTCAATGATTCAAGCAAGTAAATTTTTTTCTCTAACCTTATCACATACTCGTAAATTCAATGTACTAATGTCATTTGACCAGCATCGTTTTATGATGCAGATACAGGTGCTCAGGATCATCAAAAAGCATTTCGTTGAGATCATTTTACATTCCAGTCAGCTTTGGTGATCCTTCTTATATTCCGTAGGACTTCACCTTTACCTTACGATTAGTAGTTTTTAGATGTTGTGGGTCTTGTTTCGACACTCATCTTTGTATAGTAGAGGCTTCAAAGATCGATAGTTTTGAAGAGTCTTTCAGTTTTCAGATATTTTATTTAAACTTATGTTTCATACTCAGTATATTCAACAAACTTTTGAGATTTAGTACACTTTTTTAAACGTTTCTTTCAATTTGATGCTTATGTATGCTTGCGTTAGTCTTCCGCTTGTAGTAGCCAATATGAAGGTTCGCTTGGGGACCAACAATGGTTCTTGAGTGCCGGGCACGTCTAGGATGTAGGCTCAGGTCGTGACAGTATTGGCTAAAGTAACTTTTAAGTCAAAAAATAAAAAGTCAAATTTAAATGACTTTTAAGTCAAAAATAAAAAGTAGGAGTCCTACTTTTGGTATCTAACTTTTTCTTAAAGTCATTTAAAACTTATTTTAAGTTATTTTTATGTTTGTCAAGCACTCCCAAAAGTTAAAAATGACTTGAAAGTAGATTTGACCAACTTGTAAATGAATCCAAACAAACTTGGTATGTGTTGACTTCTAGTCATTTCCATCGCACAAGACTCATATCAAAATATTTTATACTTAATATATAAGATATGTTTTACACAAATATATGTGAAATTACACGGTACTGCCATCGAGATATCTTTTGAGGGGGGGGGGGGGGGGGGGGGGGGGGGGGGGGGGGGGGGGGGGGGGGGGGGGGGGGGGGGGGGGGGGGGGGGGGGGGGGGGGGGGGGGGG
>JAJOOH010004608.1:0-51894 GCA_029582605.1 Solanum gracilifrons
TGAAAAATATTTCAAATTTTAAAATATTGCTTTTTTTATGCCACCCCCACCCCTACCCACCTCCCACCAAGGCCATCCCAGTCAATTTTTTTAAAAATAGTTTCTGGAAAATATGCCACCCCCACCCCAACCTCCGGCCGTCATCCCCACCTCACCAAAGCCATTACTGTCAATTTTTTTAAAAAAAAATATTTTTGAAAAATATTTCAATTTTTTTTTTTTTTTCATTTTTACACCACGTCCTACGCCTATCCCTACTCCTACCCCCACCACCCCTATCCCTACCCCCTCCCCCGCCACCCCCTACGTCTATTATCTCAAGCTTCAGCACAACCTGAAACAAATCTATACCAATGAAAGATATAATGAGAGTAGTATCAGTTCACCACACGTACTGAGTAGACATCATAGACCAACCTGGACTGTTCAAATAAAACATCACAAAAATCAAGGAACAACTCCACAATTAAGTCAGAACATTATATGACAATTAATACTTCTCCATATTCCCTATTCCTCCCCACCTTATTCATTCACATAAAATTATAAATTAGTTATTTAAATTCCTTAATATACTCTCTAACCTTATTCCTAATATTCATCTCATAACCATGCAAACTAACCAGACATTATTGCAAGATTAAGTTTAGCCATATTATTATCATCTATTCCCTCCACTCAACCTCTTAGTAGGGATGGAAATGGGACAGGCTGGAGCAGGGACGGGGTAGGTTTTATCTCCACCCGCCCCGCTCCACTTAAGCACTTTCACCCTCATCCACCCTCCCCACATCTACTCAGCTTCCACCCGCTCTGCCCCACGCCGCTTAAGTTTCTTTTTATTATTTTCACCAAAGTTATAATCTAATTTTAAATTTTTAATAAGTTCGATCCTACTAAAAAATAGATTTTGAAATAAAACACATTGTACCCATAAGAATATTAAATAATAGAATTTTCTCGGATCATTAACATTATTTGTTTCGTTTCAATTTATGTGATACAGTTGAAATTTTGAGAGTCAATAATATATTATTTTTGGGTTTGATAGAAATTTCTTTATAATTTTTTTAAGTTGTTAATTATTGTAATATATAGTACTCCATATTATGCATTTTCCAAATCTATAAAATTTTATTTCAAAAGATGAGTAAATAAAATTCCATAAGATGGATATGTTCCCTTTACAGATGCAAGGACTATGTGTAACATTCCGGATCCAAAAGAGGATAAGATAGCAATTTTTAGAAGTTGTAGGTGCCAACTGAAGGCTGCCAAGCACGGCCCGTGGATGGGACCACAGACCGCAGGTGTGGTTCGTGGTTGGTCACTCCCAACTTTGACTCAGAGGTCCAGAACCACGGTCGGACCCACAGACCGTCGGTTGGTCTACGGTCCGTGGTTGGGGGCTCGTGGTCCAGACCCCAGAATCTAGCTTTCTGACCATGGACGACGGCCATGCAGAACGGACCTTCGGTCTGTCTACGATCCGTCAGTAGGGGTTTGTAGGTCGTGCCAGGCAGCTAAGTTTTAGGGGTAGTTGGGTCTTTTCCTAATTATTTTATTCCTATACTACGTCGTTTTATCCTTCACTAAGACCCCTATGTAAGTGATTCCAACCCCCAAATTAGTTCATTCACTTCATTCTCTTCAAATTCACCAAAAAGAAGAACTCTCAAATATTTCTCTCTCTAAAAAGCTTGATGAAGAAGATTCAACATAGGGTTTCAAGTCAAGTCTCAATTCCTCCATTGAAGATAAGCAATTGTCTTTGAGGTATGATAGATTTCATCCATGGATTCCTTCTGTTCATGGAGTTTCCAAATCCTCCTATTTTCAAAGTTAGAAATCCCCAATTGAGTTAGGGTTTTCTTCAATTGTCATGGATTCTCTTGATTATTGATTTAAATGATTGAATTATGATCTCTTATGGCTGAATTGATGTATCTCATATGTGTTCAAAGGTTTTAAATGATGTTAGCTTGCATTGACCATGTTTTATGACTTATAATTTCTAACCCTTTTTATATCATGTTTCAGCTTGGTCAATTGAATGTCATGAAATGTCCTCTTTTAGCATGATTTAAATATTTTATGCATAACTATCATACTTAGTACATTGTTTTGTACTAACACATACTCTTGTCTACATTTTCCCAAATGTAGGGTCCGAAAGTCAGGTTCTCTCAGTTTCGGGCTAGTGGTTGATTGCGAGGTTCCTGAGCTTTGGTGAGTCCTCATGCTTCAAGGACTGATTCTATTGTTTCAATTTTCTTTTGTATTTCCAGTTTTGTACATGATGTATGGGCTAGGCCCAATTTCATTCTATTGTACTAGATGGCTAATGAGACAAGTGTTTTAGACTTCCGCTTTACTTTTATAAAATTTGGACTTGAAATGTTGTATTTACTTCTTTGGTTCTATTCCTCATGTTATGAATGCTAAGTGGCTTGTATGGGCTCTCTCGGGGTCCTATACGTCATGTTACATCTAAGGGTACCCCTGAGTCATGACACTACGTGAAATATATAAATAAATATCTTTTTGCAACAATAAAAAGAAATTCCATAAAAAAAGTTTCAGTGTTTTACTTAAAAGCAAAAGAGACAGAACTGTGGAGGAAAAGAACGAAGAAAAAGAAATTAGACATTCCTATCCCGCACAGCACCCGCCCAGTATAAAATTAAAAATTTTAAATTTCAACCTGCCCCGCCCCGCTCTACACTGCATACATCTAAATTCGCCCCGCCCCGCCTCACATGTGTATAAACCTGCACCGACCCACCTGCAGCGCGCCATTGTCATCCCTACCTCTTAGCATTATTAGTGGTTATACAATAAATTAAACATCAAAAACACTTTCTACTCATTATTAAACCTCCCTCACAGTTGTTGTAGCTAACCTACAACAACTTTGCAAATATAAGGTAGTTCATTCACACTTTGCATATAAAAGAGGAATTGATTTGCAAGAAGCGTACACTACTCTTTTAACATCACTAGACCTTAACTAGCATGTAGAATTATGTCACTGAATAATATCCATAAAACAATACAAGTCATTAGTATAAATCATCACATGCTTTTCAAATGCATCAAATCAATTCGACACACTTGTCAAAATACGTCAAGTCTATTCAATACACTTGTCAAAATGCAACAAATCAATTCAGCATACTTGTAAAAACAAAATAAGTCAAAAGGAAATTATATCCATCTTGTCCTTGTAGTTGCATAATCATTGCACCTGTTAGGAATCATTAACACACCTCTCTAAATTAAATCATAAGTCTAACTCTCACTTGTACACACATGCTAAAGGGTCTTAATCTTGCCTATCGAGTCATGACCGGCAGGGGACCCCCTAGGTGTCCATGTACTGTACCGGCGTGGTACCGAATATCATACAAATCGCTCATTCATAAGTTCATATGAAACACAAGCCACTTATCATTCAAATAACACTTATATACTTACTATATCAACATATTTCAATATGCTAACTTTTTCAATTAGGTCTGAAGCCAACACACCAAGCATAGCGTAACCACAAGATTATCATTCATAACATCAACAAATTATAGTCTGAAGATAAGGTCTGAGTCTCAGGCTTTAAACCATGAATCACCATGTTGGGCCCATCAATCAATTTACTATATGTAAAGACTCTCTGTAGAAGTCAAGTAATAAAAATACAACTTTGTGATGAATGCAACCATGAGACACAATGACTTATGGTTCCTTTCACGAGCTGAACTTTTGGATCGTACAAAGTGGTATATGGGGCTTGATATTTTCCAACTTTCAGGACTTCTGACCACGAGCCTAACCATGACTCGTACATCAATCCACAAATTGTAAAACTAACTCGTAAACACTGAACCAACATTCTGAAATCCTAAGTGTTAACCACGACTCCCTTCCATCAATCATGCAACCAACTATGGCCTTTACATTCCCTCCGTAAACATAAAAAGTCAGGAGACACCAACAGTTTTCTGCAACTCTCCAACTTCAACTACGCTAAACACTTTCAAGGTATTAAAATTATCCCTCTAAATCTTCATTGTATGAGTCCCTAAGGATGTAATCTAATGAGTCTTCATTGGAAGAGTTCTTAAGTTCGGCTATCATTTTCTTGATGCTGTCAATTCTTGTTCCATTTTTTCCATTTTCTTCTCAAGTTTAGCAATTTATCCTGCTATGAGTTGACTTCCTCACAATCCAACTCACCTTCAACCAGTTCAATCACAGTTGTTTGATCAACCATATCGTCCTTGAATTTGTTTGTCCCTTTGATACTCAACTTAAGTCAATCCTTGAAAGGAAAACTAGAACACTTGATAAGCGCAAAGTAAGTATACAGAAGGTCAAGAGTAGAGCATTTAGAAACCAATGGATCTAGTCCAGTAAAGGATATCTTTTAAGAAAACAAACAAATAATAATAAAAAATTGATGACAAGCTCGATATTAAGAAAATTGATAAGAAAATTATGGTTAATCAAGCACACGAGATTTGAACTTGGCAAATCAAAGGTTTGCTAATGGTTATAAATTCTATGTCAGTATTGATTGGTTAAAAATTAACGAGGATGAAGACAATGCCAAACAATTTAAGACCTATGAGGTTTGGCTCGACTCACCTGCTTAAACTTGAAATTATTGGGAGCATAAAAAAATAAATTTTGACCCCCACAATAAGAACAACATAAATATTTTGAATTGAAGCAGTACTGCACTAGGATAGTTGTTCTTGAAAAACTTGATAGAGAAAAAATGAACAAATATTGACAAATACTATTTGGTAAATTGCACAAATAAATTTGGATATCCACCAATTTAAGAGGCAACAAATGACATGATGATTAATTATTAATTGAAAGAATTTGGGAGCATATGAAAAAGCTTTATGTAAGTATTCATAGCAAAATTGATGAATTGTGTACCTTATACTTGCAACCTATGTCTTTGATTTTTCTACCAAAACGAATTGCTCCACAGTCACTCTTCGAATCACTAGGAAACAGAGGCTAAATTTCACAAACTAAATGTCAATTTTGTTTGTTTATTTTCTTATGAAGAAAAAAAGTTTTTCTTATTTTTCAGTCTTTTGTTCTCTGTTCCCTTTTTTTCTTCTTTTCTTACTCTTCAGAGAAGCGTTAGATAAAACAATTTTTAAAAAGGAGTTTCTTTACGTTGGAGTAGTTACTTTGTAACTGTTCCTCCCTTTTTAAATTTGTACTTTATCTTTTCTTTCAGAAAACAACATTGGGTCGGGTCAAATCGAATCGAGTCAGTCCACATAGGCGACCTGCGACCCAAAAACTTACATCTCCCACTTCGCACATGGTGGATAAGACCCAAGCCAACACAACATCAACTAAACACACAATTCATACGATAAATATTTCGTGCGACTTGTGATTATTAAGAGCTTACCTTTAAGGTTTTACAAGCCCTACATAGGAATCCAATCACATGTGGAAGGAATTTACCACTTATATAAGAATACTATTACTCACAATACCCAGACTTCATTCACTACGCCAATAGTTATTTATTCGATCCCTCATCATCTTATAGAGGTTAAATCGAGTTCATGTTTAACTTTATACACATATTTACACTCAATACCAATATGATTAGTGCAATAGTTGGTTTGTGTATACAAGTTTATCATTCAACTAGTCGTCTTTCCTTTCTACTCGAATCTATCTGTTCCAATTCAACTGCTTTCCTAGACATGCACTACATCCTTGAATCATTCAGCTATTAGTAACCTACTAAAGTAGCTACATCGATTGAAACTTCAAGAAACAACAAAAGGTCAAAGGGTATTTCATTGACAAGTTATTTTAATTTTTCGGGGTTTCACACAATGAAGAATCAGGGAACCATTCTTTCATTGACCGATTGATCACTTGACACACGTGCTATGATATTTTCACCTTATATTGGTGTGTCTCTCATCCTTTCAATTATCCATCATCCTATAGACCTTGGTCTAAACACCTCCAGATGTTTAACCCTAGTTTCTCTCTTCAGTGATCCTTAAACTCATTTTCTTAAAGAAACACTTGTCTTTCTCATAAAACAAGTCATAATATGGTGCCGAAACTCATCTCTTCATGTTCCTCGATGTAAGAGGTGATTGCTCGTGTGAGAGAGAAAATAACGCGACATGTTCGACACACTTTATTTCTTACAAAATATCACATGCATACTACATTTGAACATAAATTCAATACTATCATATAGAAGAGTATATTATAAAAATCATGTTATTTTACAATACTGAAATATCATCAAATCCTATGCCAACCTTGAGCCCTAACATGTTTTTCAAACAAATCTCTAGAGATGGTCTTCGTAAAAGGATCAACTATCATTTCACGTGTCGAAATGTATTGGAAAGTTATTTCTCCACTTTCCACTACGTCTCTTACAAAGTTATACTGGATGTGAATATGTTCGATCTTGCTGTGATACTTAGGATCCTTGTGTATACGATAGCCGCTTGACTATCATAATATATAATCATGGGACCCTTAGAATTCTTTGCAATACTCAAATGTTCAGAGAATCTCGTTAACCAAGCAACTTCTTGTACTGCAGACACACAAGCCACAAATTCAAATTCCATGGTTGGAAGAGTTGTGCAAGTTTGCTTCTTACTTTTCCATGAAATAGCACCACCATTTATACGAAAGCATAACCAAATGTTTATTTTCTATCATTCTGGTAACTAGCCCAATCAGCATCTGTATAACCTCTTATAAATAAATCAGATGCACTATAACACAATGTATGATACGCAATTCCCTTCAGGTATAAAAATATTCTCTTTACTACATTCCAATGATCTCTTCTAGGATTGGATTGATACCTGCTAACCAGACTCACAACATAACAATTTTTTGAGCGAGTACACATCATAACATACATCAAACTCCCGATAACACTAGAATAAGAAACTCGAGACATGTCTTCCTTTTGTTTTCAGTCTTTGGACACATTTCATAGCTTAAAGTTTCACCCCTTGCTACATGAGTATCCATGGATTTGCAACTATTTATTCGAAAATGTTCCAATATTTTCTTTATATAAGTTTCTTGAGACAAACTCAAAATTTTCTTGGAACGATCTCTTTGGATCTTAATACACAATATATAGTCTGCTTTATCCATATCTTTCATATCAAATAATTTTTAAAGCCATGACTTGATAGTTTTCACATACTCCAAATTATTTCCAGCTAATAAAATATCATTTACGTAAAGAGAAAGAATTACCAAATTTAGCACTTTTTTCACATAGATGCAATGATCTTCATCGATCATGGTGAAATTAAATAACATCACCTCCTTATGAAATCAGGTAGCACTGCCTTGAAGATTGCTTTAGGACATAAATTGATCTTTTCAATTTACAAACTTTCTTTTCTTTGCCTTTAACAATGAAACCTACTGGTTGTTCCATGTAGATTTCCTAATGTAATTCACCATTGAGAAAAGCGTTCTTCAGATTCATTTGGTGTAATTCTAGATCTAAATGTGCAACAATAACTAAAAGTAATCATATGGAGGTAAACTTTACAACTAGAGAAAAAGTTTCGTCATAGTCTATTCCAACTTCTTGAGTAAAACCTTTTGTCACTAATCGTGCTTTGTGTCTTTTTATTGACCCATCTGATTTCCGTTTAACTTTGATAATCCATTTATTTCCAATAGCTTTACGTTTCTTAGGAAGGTCAACTAGATCCCAGACTTTGTTGGTTTTCATGTACTCTAATTCTTTTTCATCACTTTTAACTATTGATCAGTTTTAGAGCTTGATAAGGCCTCAATTACAGAATTTAGTTCATCCAATTCTGTAAGAGATACCATGAAAACATAATCCTCAATCTCATAAGATTGTTTAATTGCACCTTTTTTTGTACGCTAACGTATTTGAAGTTCGAATTTCTCTATATGATTTGGGATTTATAACTCCCACATGGACCATGTATCATTTCTTGATCCTTTGAGTTATCAATTATGTCTGACAACATTACCTGATCTTATGAATTCAACATTTCATAGAGAGGCTCAACTTCATCTATTTCACCATTTTTGGAAAAATCATTTTCCAAAAATATGACATCTCGTGATACAATTTCAATAGTATTTTCATCCTCTAGTTCATCAATGAACACATACCCCTTGGAGCGTCTAGAGTACCTCATAAAGATACATTTCTTTCCTTTTGCACTTAGTTTGCCAAACTCATCAAAACAATCTTTAATATATGCTTCACAACTCCATGGTCGCAGATCATTCATGTTTGTTTTATGACCAGTCCAAAGTTTATAAGAAGTGGAAGACATTGATTTAGATTGCACTTTGTTCAATAGGTAAGCCTAAGTCGATAATGCATTTCCCTAAAAAGAGATAGACAAATTTTCCTATGCCATCATTGATTTTGTCATTTCCAATAATGTTCTATTCCTTTTTCAGCTACACCATTTTTTTGTGGTGTATAAGAAGTAGTTAACGGTCTAATAATACCCTTTTCAATACATCATTCTTCAAATTATTTTGACAAGTATTCACGTCCCCGTTCGGTTCTTAAAGCCTTTATACTTTTATCTAATTGATTTTCAACTTCATTCATATATCTTTAAAGCACTCAAGTGCTTTAGATTTATGAGAAATTAAATAGACATCACTAAAACACATAAAATCATCAATAAATGTAATGAAGTATGTAGCATCATACCTTGCCCTCACATTTATTGGACCACAAATATTAGAATGATTAATTGAAGTGGGAACTTAGCTCTCTTAGCCTTCCCAGATGGTTTATGCGTAAACTTTCCAGCAAGACAATCTTCACAAGTTGACATATCAATTTTGGTTAAAGAACCCAAATGTCCTTCTTTAGCCAACCTATTTATTCGATCTTACACTATGTGACTTAATCTTGCATGTCATGTAATAACATCAATATCACTATTACTTGAATAACATGCCATTACACAACGGTCAACATAATAGTCATACGTTGTAGGATTACAATCTAAAATGATAAAACGGTCATAACGAAGTCAAAAACCATATAAAACATTATGTAGAGTTATTCTATCGCCATTACGACTAAAAACAAATAAAATTCGTTTAAAAGAACAAACACATATACTAAGTTTCGTCGAATCTCTGGAGCATATAGGACGTCATGCAACATCAAAGAACAACCACCACACAAGTCCACTTTGCAAGTGCCTATCCTTTTGATTTCTAGTTTCACATTATTTCCCACATAGGTCCACCCTTATTTAGATGAAACTCGATGAAAATCCACAAACACTTCTCGATCTTGACTCATGTGGTCGGTAGATCCTGAGTCTACAATCCAAATAGGATAAAATTCAGTCAGTAAAGAAGTGTTAGAAACATATGTAGCACTTAGAGATGCGTTTAGAAATGCTACCTGTTTTGGCTCAGTACATTCACGAGCAAAATTTCCCAGCACTTGGCAATTGTAGCACTTCATTTTGCTCGTCTGCCTTCTTGAAAAACCCATTTGCCTTTCATGGAATTTGGCTTTTTGTTTTTGTTAGAGGGTCCTTCTCCAGTCTCTTTATGTTTCCCATCTATTTTCCACTTCTTCTTATGGTTGAAGCCTGGAGATTTTGTACCACTTGACTCTGCCACAAAGGCATTAGAAGCATCTTTAGAAGCACCATGGCACTCATCTTCAAGTTCAACATGGTGGGCAAAATTAGAAAAGGTTTTGATGCTATTATTATGGGTTAAGTTAACCTACAAATGTTTCCAATTAGTGGGAAAGACCGAATAACTTCCTGGATTTGTTGCTCATCCGAAAAAGCATGACCAACACTCTTGAGTTGAGTTATCATGTTTGAAATCACCCTTAGGTGTTGTTTGACATTTTGATCATGACACTTCTTATAAGTGTTAAATTTGATAGTTAACTGTTGGAGGCGGGTTACAGACATACCTCCATACGTTTCTTTTAGATGTGCCCACATAGCATGAGCAGTAAGGAATTCCTCACATTCATGTATGAGATCATCAACCATAGAACTAACTATTATTCCACATGCAGTGGAGTTAGATTTTTTCCAAGCTTTGTAAGCTTCAAGATCCCTTCTGTCTTGTGCAGAGTTACCCTCTTCTGGTTGATTCAAATCATGATTTAAACCTTCCAAATGATTTTCCCTTCTAGTACATACCATATTTTATGACTCCAAACATCGTAATTGTCACCGTTATGTTTTTCACGTTTGTTCAAGTCAGCAACATGTGTGTTTGAGATATAATAAGACAAGAATTTTTGTAATCAATTATGCATGTGACATACACATTCAAACAAATAAATTATCATAAAGATTTCATATTTAATATAAAATTGAAAAGACACGTAAGCATCCAATCATCATCTACTAACTAAATATTCAACCAAAATTTAAATCTGTTATCTTAATGCGTATACTAATCTATTTAAGACCTTCATAACATGGATTTTTAAGTCTAAGGATATATATTGTGAAAAACAAATTACATAATTTATATTAGAAAGCAAATAAGCAACAACAATTACAATTCTTCTAATGACTAAAATCCTTCCATAAGTCTTCAAGACAACAAATATACACCCTTAAGGCTGACTGGGTCAAATGTAATGATAAACATAAGTTAATCTACCCCAAGGTTCATTGAGTGAGTCTTTTAAATAAGCTAATGCTCTCCAATACGAAATTTAAAAAAAATCAGCCAGTTCAACCCATTTTAATTCAAAAAGGTGAATAAAATCAAGTGCTGAAATATTAGGGGACATCTTTAAAGACTTTAACTCCTTAAAATCCTTTTCTCCTTTCCTTCATATATCTCTTTGATTCCTTCATAAATTTTATGTTTCCTTGGAACATTAATCTGTACGATTTCATGCCCTCGGAAACATGTTCAACGGCGACATGATCTTCTACATTGTCCATATTCTCGACTTCGTGAACTTCCACTTGGAGTAATTTGAGTTTGTTCCTGTTCAACCATGTCTGAAATAGAAACAAGAAAACCATAAGAATGGTTGAACCATTCAATGTGACAACATAGGTCACTTTCATTTGTAGAAGACAAAAACATTATTTAAGGAACATAAGCACTAAAGATCAAAAGATTATTTAAATAAACCATAATGCATGTACACAAATTATTAACATATGGCTATTAAAAAAAATCTCAAAGTCAACCACAATTAGATTTGACCACTTAAATAACCTTTGGTAAAATAAATAAGGCGAAATGGTTTGGTGAACCCTTATACTTGTATCAGTTTGTATTCTAAATCCTTCTACTTACCCTTTTGTCATCTGGACCCTTAAACTCAATAAAACACAATTTAACAAATCCTTCTGACCTTTGACCAAGCTTATGTGTCTTTAAGATGGTTGAGTTGGCGAAAGTGTGTAACTTCACGCTCCTTAAGGCGAGTGAATAACATTTTTAGGTTAAAAAAAATTAAAATTATAAAAGAAATATTAAAAAAAAAATTAATTAAAAAGTCATTTCTTCTTCCTTTCTCTTTTGTAAATGACGCATTTCCATGGCTGCGACTCCTAATTTTCTCTTCTTTTTCTCCACTTCTGAACCATTTTCTCCACCTTACTGTCACATTCATCACCACCAACACCAGAAGCAATCACTATTGTCCCATTTATTGCTTTTCTTCTTCACCTTCTCATTTTGTTCTCTCACCATTCTCATTTTTTCTCTTTACTCTAAGCTTACTAAGAAGAAGATAAATGACACCCATCAACACCTAATTAAAGTCGGACAAGACTTATCTATACAACAGGAATCTAAGAATGATGAACAACCGGAGATTACACATCAATCTGACCCGACCCAATTCACCCATTCTATTCTTCTCGAGATCTTACCTCTAATTCACCTAAATGGGTGAAACTGTTTGGTAATGAATTGGGTGATGATGCCCCGAATAAGATTGAATCGGGTCATGATGCTGAAAGGGTTGAAGAGGATAAGGATAAAGAGAGGACAAAGAAAAAGAAATGGGCTAAGAAGAAGAGACACGATTCAAATAGTGAAGAGGAAGGGAAGAGGGATTATGGGGTTTCGAAGGAGAAAGAAGAATTGGTGTGTTTATACTCTTTTACCAAGTCTTCTAGTTCTGATAGGTCAATTTGTTAATTGTTTGGTTGAAGCAAGGAATGAGCTACAATACAAGTTTGAGGTCATTCAACGAAGATTCACAATAACAAAGGCTGATAGGTCTTCCTTTGTTCGCCTATGGCAGCAGATATACAAGCTAGAATTAGAACAAAAGCGATTGGAAGAGGATGCTTAGGTTGTTATTTTTGTGGAGGTTGGAGGAGGAAAGAAAAACAGTGATGGTGTGCGACGGAGATGAAGACGGGTGAGGGAGAAAGTATATGTGATTTCGCCGATAAAATGGTGACGACGGCGGCAATGCCTTTCTCCGGCGATTTTGGTCGTGAAACAGTGAAAATAGGGAGAATTAGATGTATGGAAGTTCACTTTTAAAATGCCAAAAATAAAGTAAAATGTTATTATTTTACATTTTATTAAAAAATTTTGGTTAGTAATTTTAAAAAATAGTTATGAAATAATTATGATATGACATTAATATATCTGACGTGGATATGCCATGCCAATTATATAAAGGAGAGTGAGCTACACACATGGTTGGAGGGGCTTAAAAGTCTCATTTTAATTGAGTTTAAGAGTTCAGGTGACAAATAGGTAAGTAGAAGGGTTCAAAATACAAACTGATACAAGTATAAGGGTTCACTAGACCATTTCGCCAATAAATAAAATATGTACTTTATTAACATAAATAAGTACTACACATCCATTGTCTATTTTCAAAATAAAATAAAATATTATTAAATGATTCCAAAGAAAAAGGTACAAGTACTTTATTAAAATAGAATATGAGTACTCTTTATTAAAAAAAATGGAACCATATTGTTTTATTTTTCTTTTTAATCCTTAACTGAAAAGGACAAAACAAAAAAAAATGGCATAAAGTGCCTACCATTCTGGGCACACATTTCTGTACACCTTTTTAAAAAAAAATAGTGAGACCATTTTATTTGTTTCTTCTTAATCCTAAACGGAAAAGGATAAAACAAAAAACGGGCATAAAGTTCCCACCATTCCAGGCACACGTTTCTGTCCCCCATAATTCTCTTCATATTTTTTTTATCTACTCTAAAAAAAGAACTTGACCTATTCAAGTCCCCATCAAACCTAAATTCTATTTCTTTTGATCATATAATATAACTTTTAGAAATATAACTTTACTCATCTTCTCCCATATATTATGTCCATGAAAAAAAGGTGAAACAAACTAAAAATATGTCTAAAAAAAAAATTCCATGAAAGAACCAAAAGAAAGAAAGAAAATACTTAGGTCAGTAAATATCTTCTCTTTTTCCTACTCTAAATGGAATATGGAGTAACCAAAATAAAACCAATCGTTAACGGATAAAAAAATCAGATTTATGATCGAATTCCAACTTCTCGATTCATTCAACCAGAGAATTTCAATCATTATGCAAACAAGGAACAATTAATCCTGGCTCTTGATATCAATGTAAGTATTCATAGAAAAATTGATGGATTGTGTACCTTATACTTGCAGCGGATGTCCTTGATTTTGCTCCAAATTGAATTGCTCCACAATCACTTTTTGAATCACTAGGAAACAAAGACTACGTTTCACAAATTAAATGTCAATTTTGTTTGTCCATTCTTCTGAAGAAAGAAAGTTTTTCTTGTTTTTCAGTCTTTTGTTCTCTGTTCTTTTTTTCTTCTTCTTTTCTTACTCTTCAAAGAAGCATTAGATAAAATAGTTTTAAAAAGGACGTTTCTTTACGTTGGAGCTGTTACTTTGTAATTGTTCTCCCCCTTTTAAATTTGTAGTTTATCTTTTCTTTCAGAAAACAACATTGGGTTGGGTCAGGTCAAATCGAATCGAGTCAGTCCATATGGGCGACCCACGACCCAAAAACTTACACTCTATGTTGTAGATCGAGCGCTAAATAGATTCTACAAAATAGGAACTAATTGAAAAAATATTTTGTTGTTAGAAAAATAAGATTATATCCTTAAAGTAGGAACTTGAAAAAGCTTGAGAAGATAAAAAGTCTAAAAAGTTTGAATTTTTGCAAGAGTCTATCAAAATTGAATAAATTAACTTAGAATATATAAACGGGAAAAATACTATATCTAATGATGAAGAATTATGCCAATTAAAGTAAGAGGAAAATTCTTAAATAGAGTTTCAAACAAAAGTATTGAAAAGCTCAAAGGAAGAAATTCACAGATAATGACAAATCAAATTTGTTAAAAAAATTAACGGAAGAAGAACTTAATTAGGGACACAAAAAGTTTGCACGAGCTTAGAATAATTATGAGCCTCAATGATTCTCTTGAATTAGTAAAATGCACTAAGCAGGGAAAGGTTATTATAAAAACAAAATATTATGAACATAACATAAGAATTTGTAAAGATGCAATAGGAATCAAATAAAGGAATAGATAAAGACAAAATAATTTTCTCTTCTAAAAATAAGAAAAAAAAGACAATATTAGTAATAACCAATTAAAACCATGTTGCAAATAAATTCATATAAGTCATATAACAAGTAAACAAGTAAATACTTACAAAGCACATAAAATAAGTATATTAAATCATGTGTCCTAATATATATGTGACCTCTTATGCCAGAGGTAGGCCTTACACGTATTTAAAAAATCAATGTGCCAAAATATGTCATTCCATTGCTCTTTAATTAATTAAAAAACTCTATTTCCAAAATCAAATACAAAGATAGCCATAAGCTTTATTACATGTCAAAAGGAAAAGAACAATATATAATAAAAAGCTTGTCATAGCCTCTAAGCATCTTCGTACCATGACATGCTCGTGGTTTAATCTCCATAGGCCAAAGTTCAGGATCTTCATAGCTATATCTACATCACAAAAGGGTTAGTAATACCCTCCCTATTAAAGTTTAATTAACTTGGAACAAATGGTCCATATTTTGACACAATTATTTTTCAAATATTGCATACATAAATGATAAGAATCATTCGAGGTCATGAATCCACTTTGACATTTGGGTAAAAGTGACTAATGAGCTTAATATACTAAGGATATTAAACCTCCTAAGTTTGTATGATGCATATACCTTAAATTTTTTAGTTTAGTTCTATCCTGAATAAATTAAGATTATGTTTTCTAGACACAAGGTTTCCGAGTAGACAACTCAAATAAGAAGGCAAAGCAGTCATATAGAAAAAGATCCAGACACCCCATACATACGCCAACACTCCTAAATTTACAAAAATTACAAGTGCGTAAAACACACCTCGCGTGTACATGTGATAGTGTCAATTTATCAAAATTTGAGGAATATGAATGGAATGACAGTTATATTAAATAATATCAAATACACAATTTATATGAAACAATAATTAATAAATAATTTATATAAAAAATAACAAATAAATAATTTATATCACATAAACATAATAAATATTACATCAAACAAATAAGTTAAATCAAGCAAATATAAAAAAACCTTAAATATTAACCTAAACTTATTATGGTTTAGAACATAATTGTAACACCTCAGAATTTTAAAAAGGAAGAAAAAAAGTTTTTGGGTTGCATGCTATTTCTACAAGTCCCATCTAAGAACTGTAGAAGCTTCTACGGGCCATAGATGGCAACCATAAGAAGAGGAAAAATAAATTTCCAAACTCAAGTCCCAGTACCCCTTTTTATGGTTCATCCGGACAGCCCGTCAATATTTATACGACTCGTAGATAGGTCCCGTATATGAGTCCCAGACTTAGTGAAATTTTGAGGGTTAAGTTGGTTTCCATGTTTGGTGTCTACGGACCGTAGGAAGACCTACGAGCCGTGGATAGGTTCCGTCAAAATTAGTCCAAATTCAAAAGTTTTTGAACTTTTCTACAGTTGACCAGTCCAAACATTAGAAGGGCCTGACATTTATTTGAAATGGCTTTTAAGTATTTTACCTAAGCGATTTATGCCTAAACTAGGTCATAACCGTCCTAATCTTAATCCCTATATAAGTCCTTTAGGCCTAAAAACAACCCATTCTAAACCATTCTCCTAAATTCCTAAATTCCCTCCAAGATCACCCCCAAAATCACCTCAATAGCTAAGGAAGGAGAAAGCTAGGATATGGCTTAAAAAAATCCAAATCGCCATTGATTGTGGGCATTGATTGCTAAGGTATGTTAGTATTCACCTATGGAGTCCTTTCCTCCATAGTGTTGCTAAATCTCCAATTTTACATGTTAAATTCTCTATCAAAGTTAGGGTTTTATACAATCTTTATGGGTTCTTATCAAATACGATTCAATTGATTGTTTTCTATATTTTTGTTCATGAATTGAAGTAAATGTCATGGTTTTAAGTTTAATTGATATGAACCCATGCATGATCCATAATTTTTAGACTATGATCACATTATGAAGCTTATGAACTATGAATTATGAATTTATCAATATTTGTATGTTTTCATGAAATTGAAGTAAATGTTTGGAGGATGCTTTGAGAGTACAATATCAGTGTTATTGTGAAAGGATTTCTCACATAAAGGATTCATAAGGTTGAAATGTTTTCTCACCTAAGTTGAATAAACATTAAGTAGCTATTTTAATTGAACTTTATCTTGGATTTGGTTCTTAATTGGTCCTTTTTTATTGGATGATGAAATGAATAAAATCAATGACTATTCCGTGGAATTTTTGCTTCGCACCGGGAGGATATTGAGATGGAGGCTCTTCTATTGGTAGAGGTCAAGTCTCTAGTAGCAATATCCTCCTCCCATAACTATGTTCTACCATAGGATGATTTTATTATATAGACATTAGCTAGTGGATCCACTTTAGTTCAGATTTATGGTTCTTACCTTGGCAAGTAAGGACACCCCTTTTCGGTGGGGAGCAGACACTGGATTCCATGTTATAGCTCACATGGTCTATATTGGTTACATGGTAAAATTCTCACAATAATGAATTAAGGTTACTTTTAAAGTATTTCACAAGTGTTTTAAGTATGTTTAGCTTGTATTGACCACATCTATGGTTTATGTTTTCTAACCCCTTGTTAACTTATGATTTAGCTTGGTCATTGCTTGTCATGAAATGTCCCCTCTAGCATGATTTCATAACTCTTATGCATTTTTATCATACTTAGTACATTCCATGTACTAATGCGTACTTGTGCCTACATTATTTCACTAATGTAGGGTAAGATGCTCCTACCTCTCACACTCGCGTCTAGTTGATTCTTTTAGGATTTTCAATATTGGTGAATCCTCATGTTCTTAGAACCAAGAGTCTTTTACATATTTATGTCATTTCATTTTTCATACTTGTATGTGATGTATGAGTTACGTCTCAATCACTCTTTTGATGTAATAGATTACTTATTGAGACTTATGTTAGAATTCCACTTTTGTCAAACTCTTTAAATGAAATAAGACTGTTTTCCTAAATTCTTTATTTCTATTATCTTATATGATGTATGCTAATTGGCTTGTGTAGGGCCTTTCGGGTTCCTATATGCTATGTTATGCCTAGTGTATACTTTGGGTCATGACAAACTTGGTGTTCAAAGCACAAGTTTAGAAAGGTCCTAGGATGTCTTATAATCCACGTCGAGTAGTGTCTTGTTCATTACTGTGAAGCGCACCACATTTATGAATAAAAAGCTATAAGATGAATAGGAAACTCCACTTTTTTCATTACTCTAAAGTTGTGGGATATAGTGGAACTCTATATGTCTCTCTCTTAATCCTTATCCGATGCTTTTTCAGGATATGGCTCCCCGAAGAGCATATGTTAGAAGGAATGCGGGGTAGAATATGTTACAAGAAGCTCCTCAAGTTTCGGTTGACCCTTTGGTCGAGCAAGTGACTAATGCAGAATTTTAAGCCGTTTTTCAAGTGTTGGCTCAAGCTATGATGGCTCAAGCCAATAGGGAGGTTGTGGTCCCCATAAAACAAAATGTGGATACGGCGACAACTAGAGTAAATGACTTTACTAGAATGAATCCCCCAAGGTTTTATTGTTCCAAGGTTGAGGAACACCCTCAAGAGTTCATTGATGAGGTGTATAAGATTTTGATGATCGTGGGTGCGATGTCGGTGGAAAAGTCCGAATTGGACACTAATCAACTTAAGGGTGTTTCTCGAGTTCGTTTTGATCAATGGAAGGAAGAGAGGGCTGTAGATATGGGTCCTCTTGATTGGAAAAGTTTAAGGCTATCTTTTATATATTTTCTTTCCCTTTGAGATGAGGCAGGCAAAAGTACTTGAATTCATCAACCTTCATCAAGGAAATATGAGTGTTAAAGAGTATGCTTTGAAATTCACTTATTGTCAAAATATGTTTCTTCTATGGTTGCCAAATCTAGGGCATGGATGAGTAAGTTTGTTTTGGGTGTGTCCTAAATGGTGGCTAAGGAATTTCACACCGCCATGCTCATTAAGGAAATGGATATTTCTCGCCTAATGATACATGCTCAATAAATAGAAGAAGAGAAGCTTAAGGAAAAATCTAAGAAGACATAAAGAGTAAAGACTGGTAATGGTGGCTTTTTACATTTGAGGTCCTATTCACATGGTCATTCTGAATTTCGACAAAGGTTCTTCAGTCAAGGTTTCTCTAACGCCTCGGTTCCCAAGTTCTACAAAGATAGGGGGCCTTACCCTAAGCCTTAAGTAGGAAATAGTGGTAGATCTTCTTTGTCTACTTGTTCTAGGTGTGGAAGGAAGCATGAAGGTAAATGCTTAGCCAGTACAAATGGTTGCTTTGGAGTGGTCACAAGATAAGGGATTATCCATCACTTTCTACTAAGGGAAGAAATTGTAGGCAAGCTCCGCCTAGTGGTTATTCAAGTGCTCCAAAGAAAAAAATATTTTATGCAGTTCAAACTTGGCATGAACAAGAGGGTTCTCCCGATGTGGTTACCGGTATGTTGAATGTCTTTCATGTTGATGTTTATGCCTTGCTTGATCCCAGTGCTACCTTGTCTTTTGTGATTCCATATGTGGCCATGAGGTTTCATGTTTTTCTAGATGTGTTGTTTGACCCTTTTTTATATCTCAACTCCCATTAGTAAATCTATTATGGCTACGAGAGTGTATATAAATTGTCCCATCGCCTTACCCCATAGAGTCACTCATGTTGATCTTGTAGAGCTTGATATGTTAGATTTTGATATTATTCTTTGTATGGATTGGGTCTATTCTTGTTATGCTTATGTTGATTGTAAAACCTGAGTGGTCAAGTTTCAGTTTCCAAATGAACCTGTCTTAGAGTGGAAAGGGGGAAATTCTATAGCTATAAGCCAGTTTGTTTCTTGTCTTAAAGCTAGAAAGATAATTTCTAAGGGTTGCATGTCACCTTATTTGGGTTAGGGATACAGATTCTGAAACCCTTATTCTTGAGTCGGTCCCCAATATGAATGAGTTTTTGAAAGTGTTCCTAGATAATCTACCTAATATTCCTCCTGAAAGGGAAATTGACTTTGATATCAACCATATCTTAGATAGGCAACCTATCTATATTCTTCCTTATCGAATGGCTCCGACAGAACTTAAGGAATTGAAGGAATAATTAAAGGATTTGTTAGATAATGGTTTCATCTAATCGAGTATCTCTCCATGGGGTGCTCCAGTTTTGTTTGTTCATAAGAAAGAGGGTTCACTTCGCATGTCTATCAATTATCGTCAATTGAACAAAGTTACCATTAATAATAAGTATCCTCTCCTAAGGATAGATGACTTGTCTGAACAACTCTAAGGAGCGAGTTATTTCTCTAAGATTGACCTCCGATCAAGTTATCACCAATTGAGGGTATATGATGATGACATCCCAAAGATGGCTTTTCAAACTCGGTACGGTCATTATGAGTTTTTGGTATTGTAATTTGGTTTTACTAATGCTCTGGCCGACTTGATGAATAAAGTGTTTGGATAGTATCTAGATATGTTTATGATTGTATTTATTGATGATATCTTCATTTATTCATGGAGTGAGGATGAACATGCTAGTCATTTAAGGATTCTGTAGAGTTTTTGCAAAGTTTAGTAAATGATAGTTTTAGTTGCGATCCATGGCTTTCCTCACTCACACAGTTTCTGGTAAGGGTATCAAGGTAGGTCCTAAGAAGAAGGATGCCATTAAGAATTGGCGTAGACCTTTATCCCCTACAAATATTTGATTTTTCTTGGGTTTGGTTGGGTATTATAGAAGGTTCGTGGAAGGGTTTTCTTTGATCGATTCTCCATTGACACAAATAAAGTTAAGTTCTTATGGTCAGAAGCATGTGAAAAGAGTTTCCAAGAGTTGAAGGATAAACTCACTTCGACTCCTATCTTGACTTTACCGGAAGGATCCGATGGGTTTTTTGTTTATTGTGATACTTCAAGAATTGGATTAGGGTGTGTTCTTATGCAAAATGAGAAAGTTATTGCTTATTCTTCAAGGTAACTTAAGATTTCTAAAAATAATTATCCTACCCATGATTTGGAGCTAGCGTTGGTTGTGTTTGCCTTAAAGATCTGGAGACACTATATGTATGGTGTCCATGTTGATGTCTTTACCGACCATAAGAGTTTATAATATGTGTTCTA
Organism: Solanum gracilifrons; assembly: GCA_029582605.1. Lineage (NCBI taxonomy): Eukaryota > Viridiplantae > Streptophyta > Magnoliopsida > Solanales > Solanaceae > Solanum > Solanum gracilifrons. Next base: position 20,733 of record JAJOOH010004608.1, read on the forward strand.
GGAAAAGGATCTAAATCTTTGCCAATGTAGATGGTTAGAACTCTTGAAGGACTATGATATGAGTGTTTTTATCACCAAAGAAAAGCTAATGTGGTGGCTGATGCCTTAAGTCGGTTGTCCATGTATTTTGTGCATTTTTAGGATGGTAAGAATGAGTTGGTTCGTGATGTTCATAGACTAGCTCAACTAGGTATTCGACTGGTTGAGTAAAGCAAGGGTGGTGTCATTGTTTAAAATGGTTCTGAATAGTCATATGTGTCAAATGTTAAAGCCAAGCATAGTTTTGATATGAGTTTTGTTGAGTTGAAGGAAACGGTTCTTAAAATGTCCATAGATATTTTCCCCAAAAGGGATATGGTGTTCTTAGGTATTAAGGTCGGTTATGTGTTCCCAATGTTGATGACTTGAGAGAGAAGATTTCATCGGAGGCCTATAGTTCTCGGTATTCCATTGACCACGAGCCACTAAGATGTACTGTGACTTGTGGGAGGTCTACTGGTGGAATGAAATGAAGAAGGATATTACTGAATTTGTGGCTAAGTGCGCTAATTGTCAAAAAGTGAAAGTTGAGCATCAAAAGTTAGGAGTTCTGTCCCAAGATATTAGCATTCCTACTTGGAAGTGGGAAGATCTGAATATGGACTTTATTGTTGGTTTACCCTATACTCGGTGACAACATGACTCAATTTGATTTATAGTAGATCGTATGACAAAGTCAACTCATTTCATTCCCGTCAAGGTTTCTTATTCGGTGGAAGATTATGTGAAGTTGTATCTAAAGGAGATGGTTAGATTTCATAGTGTGCACCTATCCATTATCTCTGATCATGGTACCTAATTTACTTCTTAGTTTTGGAAATCTTTCCAAAAGGTTCTTGGTACTCGTGTTAAGCTTATTAAGAACTTTCATCCTCAAACCGATGGGCAAGTGGGGCATACTATTCAGACTAGAAGATATGTTGAGAGCTTGTGAGATTGATTTCAAAGGTAACTGGGATGATCACTTGCCTTTGATTGTGTTTGCATATAATAATAGCTATCATTCAAGCATTGGCATGGCTCCATTTGCGTCTCTTTATAGTAGGAGGTTTAGATCTCCTATTGGTTGGTTTGAAGTTGGTGAGGTTGTATTCATAGTTCCTGATTTGGTACATGAGGCTATGGAGAAAGTTTGACTTATTAGAGAAAGACTAAAAATAGCTCAAAGTCAAAAAAATTCCTATGCCGATTTTAGAAAAATAGATATTGAGTTTGATGTTGCTGATTTGGTTTACTTGAAAATTTCACTTATGAAGGGTGTCATGACATTTGGAAAGAATGGGAAGCTTAGTTCCCGATATGTAGGCTCATATCAGATTTTGAGGTGTATTGGTAAAGTTGCCTATCAGGTTGATTTACCTAATGATTTAGCATCACTACATCTGGTATTCCATGTCTCATTGTTGAAGAAGTGTGTTGGATATCTACTATCTATTTTTCTTTTTGAAGGTTTGGGAGTTAAAGAGAATCTTTCTTATGAAGAGGTTCTGATTGAGATTTTAGACCGGAAAGTCTAGAAGTTGAGAAACAAAGAGATTGCTTTCGTGAAGGTTCTTTGGAGAATTTAGTTAGTTAAGGGTGCTGCTTGAGAGGCCGAGGCCGATATGATATCCAGATATTCTCATCTCTTTCCCTCCGTTCCTACTCTAGCTTGAGGTATTTAGTTCCTCATGGTTCACCCTTTTGGTTTCATGTGTCTTAGTCATTCTCATGTTTCCTTATGCATGCATGCTCATGAAAATTTGGTTTTGATGTTATGATCTATCTTGGAGTGATTCTCCATGTTCATGTGTTTTTGAGTATGAGTTGCATGCATGCCTTTTGAAATGATATTTTGAATATGCTTTGGCTTGGAGTCGATTTTCCTCCTCTAATATGTGCATTTATGTGATTGCGTTCATGTTGGTATGTTAGTTTCTCTCGTACTCTATTTATTCCAGCTTGAGTCTCACTTGAGGACGAATATTCCCAAGAGGGAGATATTGTAATACCTCGAAATTTGGAAAAGGAAGAAAAGAGTTTTTGGGTTACAAGCTTTGTCTACGGGTCCCATCTACGAACCTATGAGCCGTAGATGGCAATCATAGGAATATGACAATTTTTTTTCTAAAATCAAGTCCTAGTACCCCTTTTTACTGTTCACGAGCCCGTTAATCCTTATACAAGTTGTAGATAGGTCTATGGGGGCTGTGAGTTGTTAGAACTCTCCCCCATATCACTACTCAATACTACTCCAAAAATATAACTTAGCTCATTATGTTTTAAAGAAAACATTTCCTCTTCGTAAACTTTGAGAGTATTTGTCACTCCCCGAGGCTACCCCCTGGACATTAACATGGGACTTAGAATCAAGAGTGACCCCAAGCTAACACTGCTGACATATCATAAGCATACTGAGATAACTGAAATAAGATAATTCTGTGCGGAAGCTTAAAACATGACATAAAATGAAATGATGGGGAATACCTATTCTAAGTCTGAATATATAAAACCGAGTTTAATGACAACTGAAATATCAAACTCAAACTAAAAACTGAATCTAAACTATGTCTGAATAAAAGCCTCTAAATGACTAGAGATGCTGGGACATGCCCTAGCTAACTCTAGCAAAACTGAAACTGAAAGAATGAAAGTAGAAAGATAACATGTCAATCGTCGTCGAAGAATGAGGACTCACCACTGATACTGCTGAGGTGGAAATTGAGAATCGATCTATGAGTTATCTGGATGCTGAGGACCTGAATCTATATCACAAGAAGGTGTAGCGCAGAGTATGCGTCAATACTTGAAAGTTATTGAGCATGCATGATAGAATAAAGTCGAACAATAATATACATAACTGAACAAATCAATAAAAACAATGATATAATCTGAGCATGATGGAAATACCGAAACATACTAAATACTGAGCTAACTGAATGCAATGACCAAGTATAAATATGCTAAGACTGAATATTGAACTATAACTGATAACCTGGTCAATACACTAGAATCTGATTATGGGAGCTACTATTAACTGACATAAAACCATGAGGGAAATCCGTGGAGTCCGATGTATCTCCCTATCGAGAGGACCCAATATACCTTGCAAAGGGTATAAATGCATGACTAGCGTGAACACTAAATATGTTGCCCACAAAGGGACTTCTCCTACGGGGGCACGTAGTTCTGGGACTATGAGGGTGGCTGACCCTAGTCCACTCGGTATTAAGCCTACTCCCAACTGATTATGTAAATAACACATTATAACTGAATTTCTGTAATACTGAATAACTCAAAATACTGACATGCTAATTGAAAATGCAACATTAATGTAATGAAAATGAAACATTCTTAACTGAGGCATGTATATCTGAATAAACTGACCTAGCAAGTGTAATTCATGAACTAAACGAATCTACACAACTAGGGTTCTGAGTTTCATTCAAAGAACTAAGAAACAATTCTATGAAAAAATGATAATCTATTTTGGATTAGTCTAATAACTGAATATAAATCTGAAATTCCAGAAACCCTAGGTCTAAACATGATATAGAGAATCAAGAATCTAACTGAATTCTAGGGACCTAATGGGCGAATGAAACCCACTAGTGAAATACCACATACCTGGTGATGACATTCACAGAGAAATCTTTCAATTTCGGGGATGGAACTGAAGAAAACTTGCTGCGTTCTTGGAGATGGCTTAATCGACTCTTTCTCCTTCTTTTCATTCAACTTCATGAATTTTTGGAGAATGAGTTGAGTAAGGTAAGTTCTAATTAAGTTACTAGGCTAAAACTGACCAAAACAACGTAGTTTAGGTGACCAATGCATAGGGCAAAGACCAAAATGACCCTGACTTAAAAGTTGTCCGGACCAACCAACGAACCTGACCGACGAGCCGTCGACTAGCCTACGGTCCGTCCTGTCAACCATCATTTGGCTTTCAGAGAGATGAAATCTGGGGGTCTGAACCATGGCCTTGACCAAAGACTGTGGTCCCACCTACGATCCTTAGGTCCTAGCATAGGTCAACCCTTAGACGAATTTCTGCTAGGTTCTAGGAGAGAGGTGCAGGTGGCCAACCACGAAACCCCACCTTTGGTCCGTGGGTCACCCTACGGTCCCTAGGTGGCACCTGCAACTTTTGATTTTCTGCAATCTGGTCTTTCTAGCCTACGGGGTATTACATTGTCTCCTCTTGGGGAACATTTGTCCTCGAATGAAGACTAAACTAACTTAATATGGAGGGAAAAAGCTGAAAACCCTACCACTAAGAATTGGAAACTGAAATCTGACTGAACTAAGTTCTAAGGACATGCAAATATGTTGAAAATGCAGGTATGATTGAAGGAACATGATACTAAGACTGAATCTACACATGAATAACTGAAAATCTGGAGAGGAACTATTACCTCAAGTTGGAATGGAATCTGAAGGAAAGAGATGAGGATACTTGGCCTTTATGGCTGCTTCTGCTTCCCAAGTAGCTCCCTCTATTGACTGACTCCTCCACAAAACCTTAACTGAAGTGACTTCTTTATTTCTCAAACTTCGAACCTGACGAGCAAGAATCTCTACTGGCAAATCCTCATAAGTGAGACTATCCATTAGAGCCACACTTTCCAATGGTACTATAGATGCTGGATCACCTACACAATTCTTCAACAACGAAATGTGAAAGACCGGATGCACTGCTGCTCGTTCTGCTGGCAACTCTAACTCATAAGCCACTTTACCAACTCTTCTCATGATCTTGTAAGGGCCTACATATCTAGGACTGAGCTTCCCTTTCTTGCCAAATCTCATCACCCCTTTCATGGGTAGCACTTTTAGGAAAGCCCAATCATCCATTTGGAACTCCAAGTCCCTTCTCCTTACATCAGCATAGGACTTCTGGCTACTCTGGGTTGTCTTAAGTCTCTCATGAACCGAATCTGGCCCAATAAAGGTGGATTCACCTACTTCAAACCAACCAACTAGAAATCTATATCTACGCCCATATAATGCCTCATAAGGGGTCATCTGAATGCTTGAATGGTAACTATTATTGTAGGTGAAGTCTATAAGAGGAAGGTGATCATCCCAACTACCCTTGAAGTCGATCACGTGATTAATAATGTTTCAAAGACACTTCATCCAATACTAAGCGTCAATGATCGTTAGTTAGTAATATAACCCAACTAAGTGAGTTGGGGTCGAATCCCACATGGAGTGGTACGCATTTGAGAATCACTAGGAAAGCATGAATATTCTTAAGTCAGCCATAGGTAAAAATATTTACAAATAAAAGCATGGTTCAAGTTTGGGGTGACACAAGTGTCAAATAACAGGGGGGTTTGGTTGTAATTATCAATCACAACAACAAATAACACGAAGAAACAAGTATAGAGACGTGTTCTTGGGATATGATTGTATTATGGGCTAAGGCAGACAAATGGGTGATTGCAATTAACAGTAAATAACTGTAAATCAGTGAATAAGCTAGACTTTAGTGCGGATAAACTTTCTCTCGAACAATTTACCTGGAATCAAATTGGTTTCTCTCGAACACCAATAAGCAGCAATTAAGAACAACCTACTCTTTAGTCCATTCACTCTCTCGAGATGAATGTGTGGAAAAAGGTTTAGGATTCACTCTCTTGAGCTGAACCCATGACAACCCAATACCCACAGACCATCAAATCAGTAATCTTGGTTTTAAAACCTCTCTCTCTCGCAAACCTAAAACACGAAGGTAGAGTTGCAGTTGGAACTACAACACTTTAGATTAAGCCACAATTACTGAATGAAATAACTTTTAAACAACTTTAAACTATTAATTAACAATACCCAGCAGCTAAATCAACCCATAATCACATAATCACACCCCAAGAATTGGGGATTTAGCTAGACATCATAAAAAGATAAAAATTGTTGCCAAATTGTGTTTACATCAACTGGGTAAGATTAATATTGTCTTTACGGAGGTCTAAGATGAAGGATCTTCAACACCCATTTCCAATTTCTCAGAAATGGAAATCTTCAAAGCTAATGAAATATTGTCTCAATACTCCCAGTTCTAAGCTCTCTACTTCAGCACTGAATAAAAAGGATTCTCTATTGAAAATTTCATACTAAACTAAGAATTTAAAAAATTATTTATAGTCGCCAAAAATGTGTTGCTAAGGACCATCATATTGATTTCCCGTATTACCCTGTTTTTGACTATGCTGGAGTATCTACGAGTGTGCCCAACTACACACAAGAAGAAGGTAGTGGCTTTCAAACTCCTAATGTTGTAAATTTGGGTTTTGAAGAATTCAACGAAGGAAATTATGATTTTGTACGACAACGTCAATTTCAAAACTCACCATTTCATGCTGGGAGATTGAGTTTTTCGACGGTAAACAATATACTCTTTAAATAATTTATAGAATATTTTATTTATATTAAATTATATGTTAATGATTTACATCTTATTCCAAGATGACATGTCACAAAATCAAAGTGATGATGAAGTTGGACCTTCACAACAATATGTATATTGTTATAATCGATAAATTTTCAATTTTGACATTTATAAAATATTAATAAAATTCAGTAATAAATATAATTTGGTAGGACATCAACAACCCTCAAAGAACAACAAGGCCACATGTACCCACCACCTGTGGAATCGGTAGACATAAACAACAAAAACAACTGCGTTAAGACAGATGATAATCTCTAGAATTGTTGTCTTTTATATTTTCTATCATGTCCCTTATATGTTCTATCAATTTTTTTACAAATTATATATATATAAAATTGAAGTTTTCGAACTCCAACATATATGCATGGTTCATGTTTACTATAAATTGTTTAAAGGGTATATTGCTTTTTTACCTTGATATGAAGTATATTTTTTCTCATGATTTCAACATATTTATCAATAGGGCATTTCCACCAAAATAAAGTATGACTAAAGAAGGCTGAATTTTATCATTCTGCAAGTGAATAAACCAAATTATAATTTCGCATAAAAAAAATGAAGAAAATAAAAATATCAACTAAGTAGTAAATAAGGTCTAAACTATTGGATTTAGTTCGTTTGGAAAGCCACAAAGTAATGGCTAGCAATAAGGTCTAAACTATCTTTATGCATCATATCAACAACTATGTATTATTATTATTAGACTTTTAACAAACAACAAAATAAAATGAGAATACTTTTTTTTTAAAAGAACAACAACTTGCAAGGCTCAAATTCCTATGAGCCTTGTAAGGCTCATTGGCGGATGAGCCTTACAAGGCTCATTGGCGGATGAGCCTTACAAGGCTCATTGGCGGATGAGCCTTACAAGGCTCATTGGCGGATGAGCCTTACAAGGCTCATTGGCGGATGAGCCTTACAAGGCTCATAGGAATTTGAGCCTTGTTTTACAAAACCTGATTTAAATGGTGTTAAAAATTATTGCCTTTTTGGTTTCATAATTAATTGAGTTACCCTTTTGGAATTTTTGAAAAAATTTGTTGCCCTTTTGGTTTCAGACTCCTTTTTTCTATGGCCTTCAGCATCTTTAAGTTCTGTAATTTTGGGCGATCCAGCACTGCATCCCAGAATAATTCGGCGACACGCCGACTGCTCCATTCTATCGCCGACATGATTTTCTTCTTCAGGTCATGGCACACTGGAACTTTAGGCGAGATCATGGCCATTCGGCGACTTGCCTAATGGGTTAGGTGATCATCAGGCCTTTTTTTCTTCGTTCTTTCAGCTGCCTTTTTTCTTTTTGCTCATTAGTGTCCATGCTTTAGTCTTCAATCCAAATACCTGAAAATCGAGGATTTACATTAGTTATTGGCACAAAATATGCATTTAAGGACACTAAATCTATTAAAATAAAGCCCTAAATGAGTCAAAATCGTGGACTCATCAACACCCCCAACATAAACTTTTGGTTGTCCTCAAGTAAAACTTAAGTTCATCATTTCAAAAATGATGTCTCAAACAGTGCTACACAAGTCTCAATCATGAATGCATACAAAAAGACTCAACTTATTCATGCAAGGATCAATTGTGCACCCAAAGGTTCAAGTAGTGACTCACCATTATCAATGATTCTCAAGTTCACAATTCTTGCTTCAAATGCAAGTTCAAGCTCAACAAAGGTATTCAAATTCCCTCACAAAAATAATGATTCCATATTCACACACAATGGTTCAACAATTTAGAGCTCCGGAATCAAATGCAACACTCACAATCACAAAAATGAACATAATGCATGATTTCACCCATAGGTTTTCCCGTATTTACCAATCAACACTTGTTTCAGCTCACTCAAGATCATAAAGGTCTTTTCAAGGCTTGTAACGGGGTTGAGTTCAAAGGTATGGTCATTTAGGCTGAGTGACTTCTATCCTCATGAAATGTGGTGTGAACAACACTTTCTTTCCTATTCTTCATCATGCTCATTCATGCTCAAAAGTCACCCCATTAATTCCTCTTCCATGGCCTGTTAGGGACCCCATTTCTTTGCATTTTCACAAATTTATTCCACAACTTTTTCATTCTTTTTATTTTTCATTCTTTTCTTCTTTTTCTATCTCTTTTTTTTATATGGAGGGGTTCCATTTTTCTCAAAACCTTGAGTCAAAGCGGACTTCCTTGCACTTCTTGATTTACCTTATCTTTTCACCACACCCCCAACTTAGGATTTTGGCCTAAGTTGGCTATTCAAACAAACCACAAATCATGAGGATTATGGATAATGGATCAAGAAAGGTTACGACTCAAAGTGTGTTCAAGCGGCGTTCACACATTCACAACGTAGGCCACAAAAAGAGGTATAATGTCAAATTGTTTCACACTCTTCAAAGTTGCCTAATATCATCACAAGATCTTGCATCACTTAGTCAACCGGCCAACGGGGCAAATTCTAGGTGTCCTCACACATGGTTCATGGTAAGCTCATCACACACAAGGCATTGCCACCAATGTCAAACAAGACTCCAAACTTTCACAAATGTGCAATGTTCATCACAAGAGACTTAATTTGATATTTGGCTAGTCACAACGAGATGCAAAAAGTTAACATATTGTCTATGCAACTTCATTTGGCCTCATTGTACCCGCACATTCATTTTTGTTTGATTATGAGCACTATTCAAGTCATCGATATTGATCAAGACCGATACTCAAATTTGCAAGAGAACTATCATATTCAAACACAAATAAGAGGTGGCACAATTTTTTCCGAAAGGGTTCAAAAATCATTTACAGTAAACACACGAAGCCATAAGCTTAATCATCCACAAAAATAGTGTAAAACACAATTATACCTCAAAGCCCAATATATAATAAAACCATAAGTCACAAAAGGTGGGCCTTATCCCACCACAAATAAAAATCATTTGTCCTCATATGCAAACAAAATAATATCCACAAGTCAAAATAAAGTAAGACACATAAGGAGGTAAAGAGGGATCCTGTTTAAATAGTCGCTCCATTTGTCTGGGCATTAGTGCCCGGTGTAGTGCTCGGATCCTGGGCATCAGTGCCCGGAGTCACCTCAAAAGGACCAACTCCACTAGACCCACCCATGGTGGTGTATCTCAACGATGTCTGGCGTGCAATCTCAAACATAACATCCTCCAGGTCAGCCAGATCATCATAAACCGCATCATCATACACCTTTATCTGTTCCTCGTCGGTCGCTGCATCCGACTCATCAACTGTTGCATCGTCCCTATGTGCATCTCCGATGGTAGCCGGAGAAATCTCTGAAGTCTCAGGAGCATCTATATCATCATCAGCCTCCAGTAATGAAGTGAAGTCAGTAGACTTTAGATAGTCTACATCCTTCCTCGAATTTGCTACTTCGGCTTTTAAAGCCATCACCTCGGAGGTCTCTCCCTGCCTGCTCTCACAAGCCTCAACTCTCGTGTTGAGAGTGTCAATAGAAGTCTGGAGGGGGTGAGTGCAGCCATGATGACACTCTCGATAATCCATGGGATAGATCTCTCGAGTCGGGTCGCCCTTACATCAGCTGAATGGACTAGGTGTCCCATCTTCAGGATCATCGCCTGAGTAATCTTGGTTGGTTTGAGGAGGTAGAGGTACCCGGGGACTGTGAAGAAGAAGAAGAAGGTGTGGATGTACCTGAAGGCCTGGAGGCCGGAGTAGGCAAAGATGCCTCTGCAGGTATCGAATCAATACCCATATTCGGGGTTGTATCCACCGGAGATGCCCTTCTCCTGTCAGCCTCCTCATGAGTGTTGTAGCGACCCTTTCGGAAGGATACTACAGCTCAAAGAAGACACATAATTTAATACTTGCGACTTTCAGAAGCAATTAACAGGGCATATTGATTATAATCTAGTAGAGGGATTAGGTTCATAACGAATAATTTGGTTAAGGATGTGCATCTTACCCATTTAAAAATAAGATTTGTACATATACAAATTATCTTTCCAAATCATATTTATTCACTGTAAATGAAGTTCTATAGAACGCAATATGCTGAAAATACCAAACACTACCAAGCTCAGGAACAAATTTCATCACTTACCAAAGAGGAGGGTGTGTCTCGAATTCTAGCAAAAAGGACCAAGTTTTTCGCTTGTGATTTTGAGAGTAATATGGTTAGAGAGAGTTCACCAGGTTTCTTAGATATAAGGAACACAAATTTCACTATATAGGAGGTGTAAACATATAGTCACCAAAAGTGATGTTTATCCCCTTTACAACTGTTCTTCAAAGGTCCTGCCCAAATAATTGTGTGCTGCCCAAAATGCTTACATATACACCTATATATATATCCCTCACCTCCTGTTAAAGTTATACATAATTCTAATTAGAATATTACGAAAATACCCCAATACAATACCTTAAATTACGATCACAATTTATGTTAAGCAAGTTTACAATTATCATAAAATTTCAAGTTCCCAAAATGAGAATAAAACATATTGTAGTAATTCAGCAATGGTAAATCGACATGTGACTCTTGGTTAGTATTTTGGGGCGTTACAATTGTACTCAGCCTCAATGCATCAGATGTCAGTGGAGGAAGACAGGGTAACCTCAATATCTCTCGTATCGTCCCAAGGTACTCCAGCACGCCGGCACAACTCAGTAATCAGGACCGGGAATGGCAAGGATGTCTGAATATGCTTGGCCCTCATGGCCATCTCTTGCTCTATGAGGAGTCCCATGTCGATGCTCCTCCGGGATATAATAGCTCCAAGACAGGCTGCCTTAGGGTGGCGCAAAATGGACTCGTTCTGGGATCGCATTATGGTGCTGCTAATGAAGCCAAACCAGAATCGAGCAGCAATGCTCAAATCCCTCTTCTCTATGGGGACCCCTGCCTCAATCCACCTAGGGGTGGTATCAAAAATTAGTGGAGCCAACCAGCCCTTCAAGTCATCCAAGGACTGCGTAACCGGCAAACCCTCATATGCCTCCACAACTTCAAGACCCCAGTCAAGTTTAGTATTACTGTACTCACTGTTGCATCCAACTTCCTTACCCCGAACCACAACCGACTTAATCGGTCTGAATTCACTGGCCTTTTCTTGCTCTTTAGAACTAAGTCACCATACGCAACATATAATTGCTGGACCCATGAAGGAACATAAGGGCCTCGGGGCCTGGTGAAAATCTAAAACCTGTGCCACTATAGTATCTACCATATACTGAAGGGAAAAACTGGTGGCACTGGAGCCATACGAGGTGCCGGAGCTGGCACTGAGTCTGTTGGAGTAGAAGCTGAGGGGATTCTAGCTGCATTAGGGTGAGATCTAGCCTAGATCTCAGCCTGCCGGCACTATAAAGGTTGGTCATCCTTAGGTTAAGATAAAGTATCCTGGGAGCCAAAACTCACTCTCTCAGATATGGGCCTCTTGCCTTTGCCCTTGTCTCCCGTTGAAGGCTCTTGCCTTCCCTTTTTGGGAGGACTTGATCCCCCTTCATTGATTGTGATACCCCGTCCTCTTTTTCAGGGTGGCATGTCGATGTTTGTCCTTACCATGTCTGTAAAACATCAGGAAAAAGTTAGAATTAATACAACCAAAAAAATCAAAGAGAAACAGTTGCAGACAGACTCGCCGAACCGTTTGGCGAGTCGCCAAATCGCTTTGGCGAGCTAGATTGGGTTCGTCAAAAGGATTGGCTCAAAATTCTCAAAAAAAATTGGCATGTCAGTGATGAAAGGGCCTTTTAGCGAATCGCCGACAGCTTTCGGCGAGCAAGGATTAGCTCGCCAAAAGTTACAGTGCAATTAAGGGTCAGGGGTGCAGACAAAGGGCCATCAAGAAAGACTTTTTACGAGTCGCCGAGTGCATTCGGTGACCTCAGGCTTCTCACCAAAAGTTACCGAACCAAACTTCAATTATAGCATGATATTAAAGGTGAGATGGGGAACTTCGGTGAATCGTTGAGTGGTTCGGCGAGCTCGACCCAACTCGCCAAACGACCCAACGTGCCTACTTTAAACCCAACTTCTCAAATTCAACCCCGCAACCCCTGAAAACAAAATCAAAGCATGCACCCATCAAATTAAAGTAGGACCCAATACGCCTATTACCCCGGGATACTCAGACTTCTCCTGGTTTTGCCAAATTTGGCCATTTGATGATTTTTGCCCTTAAAAATGATGTCACCCGCTCTATCATTGGGCAAATTATGTCATTTGGCACAAATACGGGTTACTTAGACTTCACTCGACTAAACCCAACGAAATGCAAGCACAACCCCACAAATTCCAACAATTTTCAAGGCATAAAATTATGGGAATTCAACAATAAAGGCATTATGGGCAAATTATTCAAATTCACATAAACACAAACAAAAACAATTAACATCAGAGAGGCCCAACACATATCACTAAGATAAGATCATTGCAAATGAGTAGAAATTAATAAAAATAAATGCGGGGTTTAGAAAACTAACCTTAGATGCCGAATAATAATGATTGAAATGCTAGGCGGCTAAGTAATCTACTCCGAACACTTAATCAACGACTCAAATACGATAAAAATGTAAGAAATATATAAACTAATGTGCGGGTGTAAATTTGGGAAGATTAAAAGTGAGGGAAAGTGAAAGAGTTTGAAAGTTTAAACCTTTGGCCTTTAAAAACCTTCCAGTTCTTGCCCATTCGGCGACATTAGTCTTGCTCGCCAACCTACTCGGGGACACGCCGAGTGGTCACTTATCTCGCCGAGCTTTACAGGACCTCTAATTAATGTGGGGGTCCAAAAGACGAACTAGATCGCGATTGCCGACTTGGTCGGTGATTCACCAATTATCTCCTTGGCTCGCTGAGTTTTAGAGACTCCAATTTGAAATCCTCTTGATTCCAATGGCGGTCTAGGTCCGGCTCGCCGACCTCTTTAGCGGTGCACCGACTGTACTTTCAGCTTACCAACCTGCACTTTTCAAACACTTTCTACACTTTAACCTGCACCATCAACACCCCATTATTTCAAACTTAAAGAGAAAGCAAATAAAAACTTGGGTTGCCTCCCAAGCAGCTCCTTAGTTAACGTCGTGGCACGACACAAGTCCACACTCAAACCTCATTCTTGGGGTTAGCCATAATTTCACTAGGCAAACCCCCTTGTTGTCTCGGGTTCAAATAAGAAGAGATATGACCCATTTGGGTCTCCAACTGCTTGATCGACACTGAATGGGAGGTGACCGTCTGGCTAAGGGTCGACACATCTTCTTTCATCTCTTTTAAGATCTTGTCTGACCCTTTAACTTTGTTGAGGATATGAGAAAGCATATCCTCAGACCGACCACCTTTCGAATCCTTTGGATTTTGGTGCTCATGGGGAGGCACATATCTTTCCTTCTCCCCATCCTTTTAATAGGGATTCCGATCCCTCCATTCTCGATCACGATCCTTCCAACCTTTATCCCTGCTCCAACCTTGGTTACCAACCCTGCCTTGGGTAGTTTGAACGATAATCACCACCTTGGTTATCTAGGAAATTCACCTCTTTATTGTACAAAGCTTCAAACTTTATCTCCTCAGGATTAGCACACCTGACACCCACGACATTGATACTTTGAGCACCAGCTCCCATGACATTTTTGGATAAAATATCAAGTTGTGTCATGATCTTGGCCATGTTCTAGTCCATTTCTTGGTCTTTCTCCATCTGCTCATTGGTCAGTTTAAATGTGAGAGGGGAGACCTAGTTTTCACGGGTATACCACTCCCGGTTGATGGTAGTCATTCCATCCAAAAGCTTAGCTGCTATCACATAAGGTTGCTGCATCAAACCTCGAGGAGAAAGTTGGTCAGAAACAATCTTATTTACCGAGTCAATACTCCGGTATAAATACTACATCAACACGTTGTCAGGCAAGCAATGACTTGGGCATTGGAGCACCAACTTCTTGAATCACATCCAAGTTTCATGTATTGGCTCGCCTTCTAGACCCTTGAAGCTCTGAATGCTGTCCCGAAGAAGGTAAAAATCGCACTTGAAATGTGGTGAACAACTCCTCCCACGAAGTGATTGATTCACGGTGAAATTAAGCCAGCCACTTACACGCTTCTCCCATCAAAGAGAACAGGAACAACCTCAACTGGACCGACTCTTGGGAAATGTTCTTGAAGGAGAACGGTCTGCAAACATCCACGAAGTTTCTAATATGCTCATGGTGATCCTCATGACCCGAACCACCGAACAACCCCTTCAATTGCAAGAGCTGCAACATAGTACTTGTGATGTGGAACACCGTATTCCCTTCGGCCAGAGGCAAGCGAGTGGCACCAATACCACCCATAAGATTGGGGTCATTAGCATTAGGCTTGTTGACATCGTTGAGGTTTTCGATGTCAGCTTGATGGCCTACTAGGGTGCCATTGCTGCCGTTCAAACTCATATTTCCTGTTTTAAAACACAAACAAGCAAAACAAAACTAAAATTAAGTAAGTTCAACTAGGACTAACAAGAACAAAATTCAACTTAACCAAAAATTCTCAAGTAACACCACTCCCCGGCAGCGGCACCATTTTGATTAATAATGTTTCAAAGTCACTTCATCCAATACTAAGCGTGAACGATCGTTAGTTAGTAATATAACCTAACTAAGTGAGTTGGGGTCGAATCTCATAGGGAGTGGTACGTATTTGAGAATCAATAGGAAAGCATGAATATGCTCAAGTCAATCATAGGTAAAAACATTTACGAATAAAAGCATGGTTCAAGTTTGGGGTGACACAAGTGTCAAATAACATGGGGGTTTGGTTGTAATTATCAACTACAACAACAAATAACACGAAGGAACAAGTATATGGACGGGTTCTTGGGATGTGATTGGATTATGGGCTAAGGTAGACAAACGGGTGATTGTAATTAATATTAAATAGCTGTAAATCAGTAAATAAGCTAGACTTTAGTGGGGATAACTTTCTCTCGAACAATTTACCCCCAATCAAATTGGTTTCTCTCGAACACCAATAAGCAGCAATTAAGAATAGCCTACGCTTTAGTCCATTCACTCTCTTGAGCTCAATGTGTGGAAAGGGTTTTAGATTTACTCTCTCGAGCTGAACCCATGACAACCCAATACCCACAAACCATCAAATCAGTAATCTTTATTTTAAAACCTCTTTCTCGAGCAAGCCAAAAACACGAAGGTAGAGTTGCATTTGCAACTACAACCTTTAGATTAAGCCAAAATTACTGAATGAAATTACTTTTAAACAACATTTAAACTATCACTTAACAATACCCAATAGCTAAATCAACCCATAATCACATAATCACACCCCAAGAATTGGGGATTTAGCTAGACATCATAAAAAGATAAATTTTTTTACAAAATTGTGTTTCCATAAACAGGATAAGATTAGTATTGTCTTTATAGAAATCTAAGATGAAGAATCTTCAACACCCACTTCCAATTTCTTAGTAATGAAAATCTTCAAATCTTTAAAGCTAAAGAAATATTGTCTCAATACTCTCAGTTCTAAGCTCTCTACTTCAGAACTGAATAAAAATGATTATCTATTGAAAACTGCTTACTAAACTAAGAATTTAAAAATGTATTTATAGTCGCCAAAATGTTCTGCGAAGGACCATTCGGTGCAGTAAGTCGGGATCGCCGATCCACTCGGCGTTCCACCCTTTGGTCAATTCCATTGCCTTTTTGCTTTGGCCTCCAACATGTTCAAGTTTTGTAACTATTGGCGATCCAACACTGCATCGCGGAACTGTTCGGTGACACGCCGACTGCTTTATTCTATTGCCGACTTGATTTTCTCCTTCAGGGCTTGGCAAACTGCATCCCTTTCATACCATTCCACCAAAAAACTTCCCGCAGATCACGGTACATCTTAGTGGCACCTGGATGAATATAATACCTGGAGTTTTGGGCTTCTGCAAGGTTCTATTGTCTCAACTCACCCATCTTAGGAACACATAAATGACCCTAGTAGATAAGAACACCATCTCCCCCTTGGGAGAAAACCTCAACTTTCTACTGATGAACTGCACCCTTTAGTTAAAGAAATATAGGATCACTGTCTTATTTTTCCTTAACCTCTGCTACCAATGAAGATTTTGACTAATTCTGGACTATATGCTCATAAGGCAAACTCCCAAGCGACAAAGTCGGTGAACATCTTTTGCTAGTTCTTTCCTTTCTTCCTCAACATGCGCTATACTACCCATAGATAGTTTGCTAAGAGCATCTGCTACTACGTTGGCCTTACCAGAATGGTAAAGCATATTCATATCATAGTCTTCGAGGAACTCAAGTCATCTCCTCTGGCAAAGATTTAACTCCTTTTGGGTGAACAGATACAGAAGGCTCTTATGGTCTATGAACACATCTACGTGAACACCATACAAGTAATGTCTCCAAATCTTTACGACAAATACTATTGATGTAAGCTCGAGGTCATCAGTTGGATATTTCTTCTCATGCACCTTAAGTTGTTTAGAAGCATAAGCTATAACCTTACCTCGCTGCATTAACATGCAACCTAGGCCGACTCTGGATGCATCACAATAGATTACATAACCATCTGAACCCTTTGGTAGAGTCAAAATAGAAGCTAAAGTCAACCTAGTTTTCAGTTTTGAGAAGCTCTTCTCACACTCATCTGAAAATCCTTCTACGAACCTTCTATAATAAACCAACCAAACCCAAGAAACTTCTAATATCTGTAGGAGAGGTAGGTCTGGGCCATTTTTTTACTACCTCTATTTTCTGAGAACCCACTCGGATCCCTTCACTAGACACTATATGACCAAGGAAAGCAATAGATTGCAACCAAAACTCACATTTGAAAAACTTAACGAATAACTGGCAATCCTTGAGAGTTTGCTGGACAACCCTAAAATTAATTGCATGTTCTTTCTCATTTCTAGAGTAAATGAGGATATCATCAATAAAGACGATAGCGAACAAGCCCAAATACTACTTGAACACCCTGTTCATCAAATCCATGAAAGCTGCAAAAGCATTGGTTAGTCCAAATGACATAACTACAACTTCATAATGACCATACCGAGTTTTGAAGGTTGTTTTTGGAATGTCACTATCTCTGACTTTGAGCTAATGATAACTGAATCTGAGGTCTATCTTCGAAAAATGACTAGCACCTTGAAGCTGGTCGAACAAGTCATCAATTATTGGGATATGATACTTATTCTTGATTGTGACTTTATTCAACTGCCTATAATCAATGTACATCCAAAGAGAACGATCTTTTTTTTTCATGAACAACATTGGTGCACCCCATGGGGAAATACTAGGTTTGATGAAGCCCTTATCTAGAAGGTATTTCAATTGTTCTTTCATTTCCTTAAGCTCAGCTGGAGCTATTCTGTAAGGAGGAATAGAAATACGCTGGGTATCTGGAAGGAAATCAATTCCAAAGTTGATTTTCCTTTCAGAAGGAACTCGAGGAAGATCTTCTGGAAACAAATTTGGGAACTCATTTACTACTGGAACTGACTCAAGAGTTAGGGTTTCGTAGCTTGAATCCTGAACCCGAACTAGATGATAGATATACCTATTAGAGATCATATTTCTAGCCTTAAGGTAAGAAATGAATCAACCCATAGGCACTAAGCTACTACGCTTCCATTTTAGGATTGGCTCGTTTGGGAACTTAAAACGAACGATCGTAGTTCTACAATCGACTGAGGTATAACAAAAATGTAACCAATCCATTCCCAGAATGATATCTAAGTCTACCATTTCTAACTCTACAAGATCTGCTGAGGTGACTTTCTGAGAGACTGTGACAGGGCAATTTATGTATACTCGTCTAGCTATAGTTGGGTCACCCACTGGAGTAGATAATGAGAAGGGCTCAGAGAGAGTTTCGAGACTAACACCGAAGTTTATTTCTATATAAGGAAATACAAAGGAAAGAGTAGCCCCTAGATTTAACAAATCATAAACATCTAAATGAAAGACTCGCAACGAAGCAGTAACCACATCAAGAGAATCTTCCTGATCCTGACGAGCCTGGAGAGCATGCAACCTATTCTGGTGCTGACCGACACCTGCACTAATTAAAGTTTCCTGCTGAGTTGGGCGACCTGCTGGTGCTACTAAAGTTGTAGACTGAGCCCTACCATTTTAACCTCTCTATCCTTGTTAAGAAGAATGGCAATCCCTCAATCTGTGACCAGTCTGAACACACCGAAAACATCTATCTTTTCATGTAAGACACTCTCCCGAATGGTTCATACCACACTTTGGACAAGGTGGGTAGGTTCCGGTAAAGGAAACACTTTCCTGAGACTTAGAGACTGATGCCCTACCTTTATGATCCTGTCAAAACCTGGAGGATGGAACACTAGCTGATGAAGGTGCTGAGGCTTAAGATTTCTGCTGAAATTGCGAGCAATTTCCACCACTCGATTTCTGCTGAGAGTACTCATAGATTTTTGTCCTAGCCTTTGTTTTATTCTTAGAATGTTCCCTAAACTTATGTCCCTCAACCTGCTAAGCATGAGTCATGAGCCTAGAGATGTTCATATCTTCTAGAAACATAACATTTTTGCACTCTGTTCTCACCAAGTCAGATACCCCAAATAGAAACTTACTTATTTTCATCCTGGCAACCATATGTGGAGCATACCTCAAGAGTTGGGTGAACTCTCCATACTCTTGGACCGACATAGAACCTTGCCTCAAATTTATGAATTCCTAAGCCTTAGCCTACCTCAACTCTCTTTGGAAGAACTTGTCCATAAAAGCTCCGGTAAAACATTCCCATGTCACATGAGCTGCATTCTCACCCCTGTTGTCTTTCCACTGTGTAAACCATATATGAGCCACATCCTTAAGTTGGTAGGTCGCCAATTCTACCCTATCATTTCAAGTCACTTGCATCACTCCAAACATTTTCTTGACCTCATCAATAAAACTCTGGGGATCCTCACTAAATTAAGACTCTAGAAACCCAGGTGGGTTCATCCTAAGGAAATCATGGATCCTAGCTGCCGCTGATCCACCATTACCATTTGTAGGAACTTGAACCTACTGATCGTTCTGGTTAGCTACACACTGGGCCAACAGTTGAATGGCATTTCGAAACTTTGCATTCGAAACTTCCTGATCTGGGACAGGAGGAGATGATTTAGCGTTGCATGCATTAGCATTCTTGGGATAAGCTTGTAATACACAGAAAACTAGAAGGTGAAACTAGAGCCTTATGTTGGAGTTTTTGAGTTTGATGTGGGGTTTAGAAGTGTAAAATGGTTTCCTAAACTTAGGTTGAGGGGTTAAACATCATGGTACGACCCCCTCAAGGACCAAAAAAGGGTCCTTGAGGAGCACCCTAAATCCTAACCCCCAAGACTCCCCAAGACTGCCCAAGGCTACCCAAAAAGGGCCACTTACGATGGCACCTACAACCAGTAGGTGGAACCATGACCCGTAGGTGGGGGTAGTGGGTCATGGCCTGACCTCGCACATGATTAAAAGCCCCACCCTAGACTCATAACTGACCAGTACAGTCCGTGGGTCCATCCACACCCCGTAGGTGGGGTCTTGGATGGGGACTGTGTTGCTGCCAAATACGGCCAAGGTAATGGTATTTTAGTAAATTCCTTTTAAGATTAGTTTAAAGTGAGGTCATTTTATATTGTTTATTGATACCTATATAAGGGTTTTTAATCTATTATTAACCCTTACACTTTATAAATCTCAACTACCCAAATCATAACCACAGTTACCCTAAAGTTTTCTCCCAAAAACTCCATTGAAGAAGGTCAAGTTAGAGCTTGAAGAAGGAAGATTTCTCTCACTATTTTTCTAGGATTTCTTAATCTAAGGTATGGTAGTCTTGCTTCATGGAAATCTTTCTTCCATGAAGCCCTCAAACTTTCAATTTCAAAGTTGGAAATTCTTCAAAACCTAGGGTTTTCATTCTAAGTCATGGATTTTTTCTCAAAACGTTTTCAATGGTTTAATTATCATATATCATGATTGAATTTCTATTTTATGGTTGTTTTATGATAAAATCTCCCATGGATCCATGATATCAGCATAACCTTAATTTATGACTATTTGATGTGGGTGAATTGTAGTAAGATTAATACTATGCAATTGATCTTGTAGTAGGTTAATTACATGAATTATGTTATTATTCATGCCTAAATGGTAGTAATTTTAGGAGTGTTGGTTAATTATGATTCATGGTCCTTGAAGGGAAAATTGTGAAGATTGTTATATAATCATGATGCTTATGTACATGCTTTGTGATTTTAGTGAAAGTAATATGACTATGACTATAATGTAATTGTGATATTGTTGAAAGGTTATTCTCAATTATACACTTGTGAATGATAATGACATGTTATGAAATATTTCTTTAATGTAATAATATAATACATCTTGAATTGGTTGGCTTAGGGCATCTTCTTCTTGTGTAACTACAGTATCTTGACTTGATGAACTATAAATTGGTAGGTCAGGTGGCATCCCTTTCATAAAATAGTAATGAAGTATTCTAATGATGTATCTTGGATCGGTAGGCTAATGGAACACTTCCATGAATGACAATGATGAACCTTGAATCGGTAGGATTATGGCACCCTTTCATGAGGATTCAATGAGCTATCCTAATAATGTACCTTGAATCGGTAGGCTTATGGCACCCTTTCATGTTTTAAATAATATACCTTGAATTAGTTGGCTAATGGCACCCTTTCATGTGTGAAATAATTTACCTTGGGTTGGTAGCCAATCACATCCCTCTCATGTGTAATAATGTTAAAGGAATGAACTACTCTATGGGAATTTAATGCTTAGCACCAAGTGGATATTGTAAGGTGGAAGATCTCCCCATGTTAGGCTGGGTTTCTATGAGCATCTTCCTTATCCCAAAACTATGTGCCCTCATAGGTTATAGCTAGTGGATCCACCTAAGCTAAATATACTGGTTCTACCTTAGGCAAGTAGACCAACTCTTACGGTGTGGGAGACACCAGATTTCATTAATTGCTCACATGGTCTATGTCGGTTAGGGATTATTTCCATCATGTGAGCTATGTGCTATGGTTACTCAAGAGATTCTATGAATTGTGGGTGGTAGTATGGGATGCCATTCATGCATTGCATGGTAGGCTTTGAGAGTGGCTATGGTGTGTTTCTCGATTGTCATAATGTCTAATGAAATGAATGTGCTTAGAATGATGCTAGTAAGAACGTTGACTTAAAGGCTAAATGAAATTATGAATGCTTAACTTGTATTGTTGCTATGAGTTTCTTTCCTTGTAATGACTTATTAAATGAGAAGGTTCCTTATCTATGGGTATTGGCTAAAGATGAGAATGAAGAATGGTAAGTATGTTATGGTGGCCTCAAAGTGGTACTTAGTATGAATGGTATTATGGGATACCATTCCTACATTGCACAAGTATAACTTAGTGTTACTAAAGATGATGGTTCTAATGTGTTATAATGACATATATGATGAATATGCTTATGGCTTATGTGTTTATACTAAAAGTGCATGATGATTCTTGAACTTGTTAAATGCATGGTTTTCAACAATAATGTTCTTTTTAGCATGAGTTTTGCATGTCTATCATACTTAGTGCGTTCTTGTGCTAACCCATATTTCTTCTACATTTTTACAAAGTGTAGGTTCCAGATCTTAAGGTGATTTCTAAGGATCAAAGCTTCTATTGACTATTCTCCGAAGCTAGTGGTGAGTCTTCATGGTTTGAGGACGAGAGTTGTTCTTTTTCTAGATTCTTTCATGTCATTTTATGTTTCGGACTATGTTGAAGGGCTGTGCGCTATTATTGATTCAAAGTTGTATTAGATGGCCTTGTGAGACAAAGTTAGACTTCTGCTATTTTTAAATAAAGACTTTGATTGTATGGATAAATGTTTTTAAATTCCATACCATTTTCTTACGTCTTATATTATGAATGCTATGAGGCTTGTATAAGGGTCCTCGGAGTCTTGTACGCCATGTTACATTCGGCGTGTAAGCTTGGGTCGTGACAAACATTGTATTAGAGCCTAAGATGTTGGGATGGTTTTTAGGGTGATGTCTCATAAGCCACGCCTAGTAGAGTCTTATTCATGAGTGTGAAGCACGCCACATTTATGAATGAGAGGCTATAAGATGTTAGGAAACTACACTTCTTTCATTACTCTTAAGTTGTGCCATAGAGTTTCATTCTACAAATTCCATCTCCTAATCCATCTTTTATGTCTTCAGGATATGAATACAAGAAGGGCACAAGAAGAATGAAGGGAAACAATGTCAATGAAGAAGCTCCTCAAGAGAATCAAGCTCCTTAAGTAAACCAAGCTCCTGAAGGTAACCAAGCTCCGATTAACCCTTCGACTATGTCGAATGAAGAAGTTAGGTTGACTCATCTAACGATGGCTCAAGACATGACTACTCAAGCCCAAGCTATGACGGCCCAAGCCAATAAGGATGGTGGGACTCATGTGAACCCTAATGTGAGCACTACAACTTCTAGGTTAAGAGATTTTGTAAGGATGAACCCTCCGGTGTTTCTTGGTTCCAAGGTGGGACAGGATCCCCAAGAATTTGTGGATGAGGTGTATAAGGTAGTTGATGCTATGGGGGTGACTTCGGTAGAAAAAGTGGAACTAGCCACTTATCAATTGAAGAATGTAGATTAAGTTTGGTTTACTCAATGGAAGAAAAATAGGCCGGTAGGAGCGGGTCCTATTGATTGGGAAGTGTTTAAGAAAGCATTCATTGATAGGTTCTTTCCCCGTGAGTTTAGGGAGGCGAAGGTAGAGTAATTCATAAGCCTTAGGCAAGGTAGCATGAGTGTCCAAGAGTATGCTTTGAAATTTACCCTTTTGTCCAAGTATGCTCCCTCTATGGTGGCGGAGCCGAGGGATGAGATGAGTAAATTTGTGATAGGTATGTCCGACCTAGTTGAGGAAGAATGTCGTACAAAAATGTTCCATGAGTACATGAATATCTCTAGGCTTATGGTGTTTTCTCAACAAATTAAGGAGTCTAAATTTAAGAGAAAGAATAGAGAAATGAAGAGAGCTAGGTCTGATGAACTAGGTCAACCAAGGTTTAAAAAGAGATCTTCCAACTAAGATTCTTCAAGCACTCGTAGGGTTAACCAAGATAAAGGTAGTGGGTCTCCATTTCCTAAACCTACTTGCACCAATTGTGGAAAGAAGCACCATGGGAAGTGCCTAGCCGGTACAAATGGGTGTTATGGTTGTGGAAAGAGTGATCATCAAGTGAAAGATTGCCCTACACTTTCAGTAAAAGGAACAGATACCAAGCAAGTTTTTCCTAATGGTACGGTTCCCATTCCTCCAAATTATGGTCGTTTCTATGCACTCCGGTCTTGAGAGGACAAAGGAGCCCTTTCGGATGAAGGCACTGGTATGTTGATAATTTCCTATAGACGTAAATGTTTTATTAAGGTCCCTATGCTATTTTTGATGTTAGCCTTAGTATGGATTTACTCCCAAGGGGGAGATGGTATGCTTAGAAGGCAAAGTTGTTAAGAGTTCTGATATCCTTATCACTTTCTTCTATTCCTATTCAAGCTTAAGACAAAGAGTTCTTTGTGGCATGTTTCATGTTTTGGAGTCATGTGTGATATATGTGTTTCCATGGTCTCCTCATGTTATGCATGTTCTGGATGAATTCATGTTTAATGAGAAAATGAGTTTTTATGATTTTCATTCCTCATGTTGATGTGCATTTAGTATGAGTTGCCTATATGCTTCATGAGATGAATTGTTGAACATGCTTAAATGTGCTTTTGAGAGTAATTGCATAATTTGCTTCATGATGTTATGATGAGCATGCTTTGAGTTGGAGAAGGTAATTCCTCCAATGAAATGAGAGATGTTGAAATTTTCATGCATAATGGGCTGTTAGATGTAGTTCCTACTTCCTTGTGTTGCATTGAGTATATTAAAATGAAGTTGATGTTTCTTCTTTGTTTTGTGCATTGTTATGATGTTTCATGCATGATGGTCTGCTAGTCTTGAGTCTTTAATTCCATGATGTATTTAGAAATGTCATTCGAGGATGAATGTTCCCAAGGGGGAGATAATGTAACACCCGAAAAACTAGTAGGTGAAACTAGAGCCTTGCGTTGGAGTTTTTAAGTTTGATGTGGGGTTTAGAAGTGTAAAATGGTTTCCCAAACTTAGTTTGAGGGGTTTAGGGGTTAAACATCAAGGTACGAACCCCGCAAGGACCAACCAAGGGTCCTTGAGGAGGAGCCTAAATCCTAACCGCCAAGACTGCCCAAAAAAGGCCACCTACAATGGCACTTACGACCAGTAGGTGGACCCACGCCAGTAGGTGGGGGTCGTGGGTCATGGCCTGAACTCCCCCATGATTTCAAGCCCCGCCCTAGACCCATGAATGACCAGTACGGTCCGTGGGTCCATCCACACCCCGTAGGTGGGGGCCTGTTTGCCAAATCTCGGCCAAGGTAAGAGTATTTTAGTAAATTCTTTTTAATGTTAGTTTGACGTGAGGTAGTTTTATATTATTTATTTAGATCTATATAAGGGTTTTTAAGATATTAATTAACCCTTACACTTCATAAATCTCAACTACCCAAATCATAACCACCTTTACACCTAAAGTTTTCTCCCAAGAACTCCATTGAAGAAGGTCAAGTTAGAGCTTGAAGAAGGAAGATTTATCTATCGATTTTTCTAGGATTTCTTCATCTAAGGTATGGTAGTCTTGATTCATGGAAAGCTTTCTTCCTGATGCCCTCAAACTTTCAATTCCAAAGTTGGAAATTCTCCAAAACCTAGGGTTTTCATTCTAAGTCGTGGATTCTTTGTCAAAACGTTTTCAATGTTTTAATTATCATATATCATGATTGAATTGCTGTTTTATGTGGGTTTTAAGATGACATCTCCCATGGATCCATGAATTCGCCATAACCCTAATTTATGACTATGTGATATGGGTGAATTGTAGTAAGATGAATACTATGCAATTGATCTTGTACTAGTTTAATTACTTGAATTATGTTATTATTCATGCCTAAATTGTGGTAATTCTATGTGTGTTGGTGAATTATGATTCATGGTCCCTAAAGGGAAAATTGTGAAGATTGTTGTATAAACATGATGCTTATATACATGCTTTGGGATTTCAATGAAAGTAATGTGACTATGACTATAATGCAATTGTGATATTGTTGAAAGTTTATTCTCAATTATACACTTGTGAATGATGATGACATGTTATGAAAGGTTTATTCAATTTAATGAAACATCTTGAATTGGTAGGCTTTTAGGGCATCCTCTTCTTGTGTAACTAATGTATCTTAACTTAATGAACTTTGAATTGGTAGGCCAAGTGGCATCCCTTTCATAAATGATTAATGAAGTATCTTGGATCGGTAGGCTAATGACACCCTTCCATGAATGACAATGATGAACCTTGAATCGGTAGGCTTATGCACCCTTTCATGAGGGTTCAATGAGCTATCCTAATAATATACCTTGAATCGGTAGGCTTATGGCACCCTTTCATGTGTTAAATTTTGTACCTTGAATCGGTAGGCTAATGGCACCCTTTCATGTGTGAAATAATGTACCTTGGGTCGGTAGGTCAATTGCATCCCTCTCATGTGTAATAATATTAAAGGAATGAATTACTCTATGGGAATTTAATGCTTAGCACCGAGTGGATATTGTAAGGTGGAAGCTCTCCCAATGTTAGGCCGGGTTTCTATGAACACTTTATCCCATAACTATGTTCCCTTATAGGTTATAGCTAGTAGATCCAGCTAAGCTAAATTTACTGGTTCTACCTTAGGCAAGTATACCAACCCTTGCTGTGTGGGAGGCATCAGATTCCATGATTTTCTCAAATGGTCTATGTCGGTTAGGGCTTATTCCCATCATGTGAGTTATGTGCTAAGATTACTCAAGAGATTCTATGAAGTGTGGGTGGTAGTATGGGATGCCATTCATGCATTGAACGAGTAGGCTTTGAGAGTGGCTATGGTGTGTCTCGAATGTCATAATATCTAATGAAATGAATGTGCTTATAATGATGCTAATTAGAATGTTGACTTAAAGGCTAAATAAATAATGAATGCTTAACTTGGATTGTTGCTATGAGTTGCTTTCATTATCATGACTTATTAAATGAGAAGGTTCCTTATCTATGGGTATTGGCTAAAGATGAGAATGAAGAATGGTAAGTATGTTATGGTGGCCTCAAAGTGGTACTTAGTATGAATGGTATTATGGGATACCATTCCTACATTGCACAAGTATAAATTAGGGTTACTTAAGATGATAGTTCTAATGTGTTATAATGACTTACATGATGATTATGCTTATGTATTATGTGTTTATACTAGAAGTGCATGATGATTCTCGAACTTGTTAAATGCATGGTTTTCAACGAAAATGTCCTTTTAGCATGATTTTTGAATGGCTATCATACTTAGTGCATTCTTGTGCTAACCCATATTTCTTCTACATTTTTACAAAGTGTAGGTTCCGGATCTTAAGGTGATTTCTAAGGTTCAAAGCTTTGATTTCCTATTCTCCAAAGCTAGTGGTGAGTCCTCATAGTTCGAGGATGAGAGTTGTTCTTTTTCTAGTTTCTTTCATGTCATTTTATGTTTCGAACTATGCTGTAGGGTTGTGACCCTATTATTGATTAAAAGTTGTATTAGATGTCCATGTATGACAAAGTTAGACTTCCGCTGTTTTTAAATAAAGACTTCGATTGTATGGATAAATGTTGTTAAATTCCATACCATTTTCTTATGTCTTATGTTATGAATGCTAGTGGCTTGTATGAGGCTCTTCGGAGTTTTGTACCCCGTGTTATGTCTAGGGTGTAGGCTCGGGTCGTGACAAAGCTCTATGAGAAGGCATGATTTGAAAATACATAACGATGGATTAGAAAGAAGATCATACCACCACATGATAAGAATATCAAGAAAGTGAAAGTCTTCCTAAAACACTTCGTAGGCTTCCCCTCACAGGTATGGCGCGCTTCACATGTATGAAAGGGACTTTACTTAGTGCGGCTTTTCAGACATCCTAAGACTCTTGAACCTAAGGATCTAATACCAAGTTTGTCACGCCCCGAGGCTACCCACTGGACATTCACATGGGACTTAGGATCACGAGTGACCCCAAGTTAACCCTGCTGGCATATCATAAGCATACTGAGATAACTGAAATAAGATAATTCTATGCGGAAGCTTAAAACATGACATAAAATGAAATGATGGGGAATACCCATTCTAAATCTGAATATATATAACTAAGTTTAATGACAACGGAAATATCACACTCAAAGTAAAAACTGAATCTAAACTATGTCTGAATAAAAAGCCTCTAAATGACTAGAGATGCTCTGACATGTCCCAGCTAACTCTAGCAAAACTAAAACTGAAAGACTGAAAGTAGCAATATGTTTCCCATAGAGAGGACTTATCATACGGGGGCACGCTCTGGGACTATGAGGGTGACTGATCCTAGTCCACTCGGTATTAAGTTTACTCCCAACTGATTATGTAAATAACACATTATAACTGAATTTTTGTAATACTGAATAACTCAAAATACTGATATGCTAACTGAAAATGCAACATTGATGTACTGATAATGAAAAATTCTTAACTGAGGCATGTATATCTGAATAAACTGACCTAGTATGTGTAATTCATGAACTAAACGAATCTACATAGCTATGGTTCTGAGTTTCATGCAAAGAACTAAGCAACAATTCTACGAAAACATGATAACCTGATTTGGATTAGTCTAACAACTGAATCACAACATAAATCTGAAATTCTAGAAACCCTAGGTCTAAACATGATATAGAGAATCAAGGATCTGACTAAATTCTAGGGACCTAATGGGTGAAAGGAACCCACTAGTGGAATCCCACATTCCTGGTGACTAAATTCACGGAGAAATCTTTTGATTTCTGGGCTGGAACTGAATAAAATTTGATGCGTTCCTAGAGAGGGTTTGGTCGATTCTTTCTCCTTTTTTTCATTCAACTTGATGAATTTTTGGAGAATGAGTTGACTAGGGCAAGTTCTAATTAAGTTACTAGACTAAAACTGACAAAAACGACGTAGTTTAGGTGACCAATGCATAGGGAAAATACCAAAATGACCCTGACTTAAAAGTTGTCGGGACCAACCGACGAACCTGACTGACGAGCCGTCGACTAGCCTACGGTCCGTCCTGTCAACCATCATTTGGCTTTCAGAGAGATGAAATCTGGGGGTCTGAACCACGGCCTTGACCAAAGACTGTGGTCCCACCTACGATCCTTAGGTCCTAGCATAGGTCAACCCTTAGACGAATTTCTGCGAAGTTCTAGGAGGGAGGTGCAGGTGGCCAACCACGAAACCCCACCTTTGGTCCGTGGGTCACCCTACGGTCCCTAGGTGGCACCTGCAACTTTTGATTTTCTGCAATCTGGTCTTTCTAGCCTACGGGGTGTTACATTGTCTCCTCTTGGGGAACATTTGTCCTCGAATGAAGACTAAACTAACTTAATATGGAGGGAAAAAGCTGAAAACCCTACCACTAAGAACTGGAAACTGAAATCTGACTGAACTAAGTTCTAAGGACATGAAAATATGTTAAAAATGCAGGTATGATTGAAGTAACATGAGAATAAGACTGAATCTACACATGAATAACTGAAAATCTGGCCTTTATGGCTGCTTCTGCTTCCCAAGTAGCTCCCTCTATGGACTGACTCCTCCACAAAACCTTAACTGAAGTGACTTCTTTATTTCTCAAACTTCGAACCTGACGAGCAAGAATCTCTACTGGCATATCCTCATAAGTGAGACTATCCATCAGAGCCACACTTTCCAATGGTACTATAGATGCTGGATCACCCACACAATTCTTCATCAACAAAATGTGAAAGACCGGATGCACTGCTCCTCGTTCTGCTGGCAACTCTAACTCATAAGACACTTTACCAACTCTTCTCAAGATCTTGTAAGGGCCTACATATCTAGGACTAAGCTTCCCTTTCTTGCCAAATCTCATCACCCCTTTCATAGGTAGCACTTTCAGGAAAGCCCAATCATCCATTTGGAACTCCAAGTCCCTTCTCCTTACATCTGCATAGGACTTCTGGCTACTCTGGGTTGTCTTAAGTCTATCATGAACCGAATTTGGCCCAATAAAGGCTGATTCACCTACTTCAAACCAACCAACTGGAAATCTATATCTACGCCCATATAATGCCTCATAAGGGGTCATCTGAATGCTTGAATGGTAACTATTATTGTAGGTGAACTCTATAAGAGGAAGGTGATCATCCCAACTACCCTTGAAGTCGATCACGTGATTAATAATGTTTCAAAGACACTTCATCCAATACTAAGCGTCAATGATCGTTAGTTAGTAATATAACCCAACTAAGTGAGTTGGGGTCAAATCCCAAATGGAGTGGTACGTATTTGAGAATCACTAGGAAAGCATGAATATGCTTAAGTCAGCCATAGGTAAAAATATTTACAAATAAAAGCATGGTTCAAGTTTGGGGTGACACAAGTGTCAAATAACAGGGGGTTTGGTTATAATTATCAACTACAACAACAAATAACATGAAGAAACAAGTATAGAGATGTGTTCTTGGGATATGATTGTATTATGGGCTAAGGCAGACAAATGGGTGATTGCAATTAATAGTAAATAGCTGTAAATCAGTGAATAAGCTAGACTTTAGTGCGGATAAACTTTCTCTCGAACAATTTACCCCGAATCAAATTGGTTTCTCTCGAACACCAATAAGCAGCAATTAAGAACAACCTACTCTTTAGTCCATTCACTCTCTCGAGATGAATGTGTGGAAAAGGTTTAGGATTCACTCTCTCGAGCTGAACCCATGACAACTCAATACCCACAGACCATCAAATCAGTAATCTTGGTTTTAAAACCTCTCTCTCGAGCAAACCAAAAACACGAAGGTAGAGTTGCAATTGGAACTACAACCCTTTAAATTAAGCCACAATTACTGAATGAAATCACTTTTAAACAACTTTAAACTATTAATTAACAATTCCCAGCAGCTAAATCAACCCATAATCACATAATCACACACCAAGAATTGGGGATTTAGCTAGACATCGTAAAAAGATAAAAATCGTTGCCAAATTGTGTTTACATCAACTGGGTAAGGTTAATATTGTCTTTACGGAGGTCTAAGATGAAGGATCTTCAACACCCACTTCCAATTTCTCAGAAATGGAAATCTTCAAAGCTAAGGAAATATTGTCTCAATACTCCCAGTTCTAAGCTCTCTACTTCAGCACTGAATAAAAAGGATTCTCTATTGAAAATTTCTTACTAAACTAAGAATTTAAAAAATTATTTATAGTCGCCAAAAATGTGTTGCTAAGGACCATCATATTGATTTCCCGTATTACCCTGTTTTTGACTATGCTGGAGTATCTACGAGTGTGCCCAACTACACACAAGAAGAAGGTAGTGGCTTTCAAACTCCTAATGTTGTAAATTTGGGTTTTGAAGAATTCAACGAAGGAAATTATGATTTTGTACGACAACGTCAATTTCAAAACTCACCATTTCATGCTGGGAGATTGAGTTTTTCGACGGTAAACAATATACTCTTTAAATAATTTATAGAATATTTTATTTATATTAAATTATATG